>WELB01000014.1:655779-669463 GCA_009602725.1 Spirogloea muscicola
AGAGAGAGAGGGGAGGGAGGGAGGGAGGGAGGGAGGGAGGGAGGGGGGGGCGAAAGAGAGGGAGTGAGAGGGAGTGAGAGTGACTGAGAGGGAGTGAGTGAGAGAGAGGGAGTGAGAGTGACTGAGAGGGAGTGAGTGAGAGAGCGAGAGAGTGTGTCGAGGGAGGGAGGGAGGAGGAAGTGAGTGCGGAGAGGTAGTGAAGAACTATGAAGCACGAGATGATGAGATAGTGTGATTGTGAGAACAAGAGGTGTAGGGGGAAAGCAACATGTAGCAAGCAGATTCGAGACAAAGGGCAAAGGCAGAAGAGAGAAAAAGCATGCTCATTCTTATGCTGACCACCGAAAGTTGGAGGTAGGCCTTGAAGGACGACATGTAATGTCCTTATGGCAGGAGCAAAGCTTGGCCTGCACAGCAAGACTTTTAATGGCAATCTTATGAGTGTGCTCACTTGAAGTGAGACAAGGTTCAAGGTCCCCTCCCATGCCTGCTTGCCTGCAAGTCTTTTGGGCTACAAAGAGAGGACGCACCTGAACGTGAGCAATGTCTTCTTGATTTACACTGCATATATGTGCTCGAGTACCCTAGTCACAGACGAGACAACCAACAGAGCGTGCTGTGCAGTCAAGCATGTCACGTATCCGCCATTGCAGACAACTCCAATCAAGAGAATGCATGCAAGAGATGTCATAGCACAGTCAGCTATCACAAACATAGCTCAATTAGCTATCACAAACTTCGAAGCCAAAGAAAGCGGCTGCCGATGCCAGCCTACAAGATATATTTGATGAAGGTGGACATCTGGAGCTGGGCGGCACAAAGGCATTAATCTCTTTGAGCACTTTCAGGTCCTTGTGGCAGCTATCAGAATATCCCACAATTGGGAACGCGTAGCCACAAATGCGAGCCACAAATGTCAGTGCAACAAGTCGAAGTAGAAAGATGACTTGAAAGGAACGAACTCCCTCATCTTGTGGCCGGAGCGTCGAGGACTGCAACTAACAGTACATTTTGCTCTGTGGTGCCTGTGTCCATCCGAGCAGCCGGAAAGCAGATAAATGGATGCCGGACATTGACTGCCGCACGTAGTGTGGGACACAGTTCTGTAGGCTCCAGAAGTGGCTTGTATTTGCACGTGGTAGTCGCACACGATGCATGTGTAGGCCTGCAGACAGCGGGCGGCAAGTACAGCGCATGGAATTATAAAACCTCGCGAGCAATGAGGCAACTCCCACAGGGCTGGCAGGACCATTGGCTTGGATGGTGGTCTGTCGCGTGAAGTCTTGTTGCAGCCAAGAAAAAGAGAAAGGGCTTGCCCATTGAGGGTAGGGTACTGGGAAAAGCCAGCCCGAAAAAGATTGAACAAAGTACGTTCTTGGCTTGGTTTCTTATTGCGCTTGTTTTTCTTAATGCTTCCCCTGGCCCCAAGCCAAGAAAGGACTGCAAAGGTGGTGCGACGGCTGCGAAAGGCCAGCCCAAAACAAGCAGCAGCAAGTGCTCGCCCATTGAGAATAGGGGCTGGAAAGACCAGCCCGAAAGAGAATGAACAGAATACGAGAAGGGGGCCAGGGGAAGCGCTAAGAAACAGGATGGATCTGCTGCGGAGCCCCGCTAGAGCAGGCAGCCAAGTAGACGCCGAGGAGATGGACACAGCGAGCAGAGAGAGGGGCGCAAGCGCGGGTTGTCGTTGAGCACTTGTCTTTCTCTCTCTCCCATTTTGGCTGTCGACGGGCGGGGCGCCGACCGACGACAGGCGGTTGAGGTCGGGGTGAGCGATCTGATGGTGTGGGGGGGGGGCACCGACCCCGTCAGAGCAAGACGGGTGGCCCCACGAACGACCCTCCGTGGTGACGACGGCCCCCATCACATCTCCCTCTTTTATCGCTGACGGCTCCGATGATGCGACGTCGACACCTCCCGGCAGTCCGGGGGGGGCCCCGTACGGCCGCCGACCCTGGGCGGCCCAGCACACGCCACGTGTCAAAGTACCGAGACCCCCTCCTACAGAGACCGTGGGCCGCTTACCCGACGGCGTGGCTTAGGCTGCTGCCGCAAAGCCGTCGGATGCGTCCACTATCGGACGGTCAAAGCTGCACTGGCAAGGCTGTATTCACACGCTCTCAACATACCCGACTCGGCTCGCGCTGCTGACGTGGCGAGCCACGCGTCTCTGGGCCACCTCGAAACGCAGACCTCAAGCCCTGCCCACGCCGCCGCTAGGTGCGGCCGTGGTCCTGGCTGCGGCGGCGATGGCGGCGGCGCAGTCGGCCATGGACGCTCCGCGGGAGCGCGACGGATCGGCCATCGTGGCCGCGACGGAGCCCGGCGGCTCCGGGGCTGGGGGCCCGGCCACGCGGCCGCAGCCCTTTGCGCACCACGCGCCCGGCGTGGCGCGCGTCAACAACGGCAGCTTCGGCTGCTGCCCCGCGCCCGTGCTGGCCGCGCAGGAAGCCTGGCGGCGGCGCTTCCTTGAGCAGCCCGACGGCTTCTAGTACGGGCCGCTCGAAGCGGCGCTGCTGCAGGCCCGCGAGGCGCTCGCCCCCGAGGTCAACTGCAAGTGAGCTGAGCCGCAGGGGACGCGCAACTTGAACGTGCGCCCCCCTTTTAGGCCCTCCGGGCGCGCGGCGGGATCTTGGCATTCTGCTCTTCAGGAAGTTGCATTGTGGCACCTTTTCTTAAGAGAAGCGTCTGCAGGTTCGCGTGGCTAAGTGCAATGTAGGTCCTCGACCAGAAGCATCTCAATGAGAGCAGTGCGCGACTAGGAAGGCGTTGGAAGGTCATGGGAAGGCCAGGGAACAGCGCATAGTGGTTAAGGGCAAAGGGTTAGGGTGTTGGGTTTAGGGTTAGGATGCACTCAAGGGTAGGGGTTCATGCAGCAACTTGCAAGTGGTGGGTATGAACAAGAACGAATAGGTGCCCTAAAGCCTATACCCTAAAAGATCAAGCCTAATCTACAGCTTAACCCTAAGTCATCACCTGGTAGTCGCGTCTCTGCAGGACATCTGACATTCAACATCTCGATGTGGCGCCGGCCATCTTCCAGGAACATCGAGGAGCTGTCCTTGGTGGACAACGCGACCACCGCAACTGTCATCGTCGCACAATACGTCGCCGATAGGTTCCACAGCGGAGAGTTCGCCGCTGGCGACATCATCCTTGTGCTTGACTGCACGTATGCGGCTATCAAGAATGTCATCCAGCGATACATAGGCAGGTTCGGCTCTTTGAATGACGCGACCACAGCCCTCCTTTGCTTATGGAATAAATGAAGGGATGAGCATGGCGCTCACCACATTCTTGGCAGGGCTGCTTGGACCCGCAATGCCATTAACGCCTTATGATTTGGCCACCTTTCACAAAGTTCAAAGACCATTGACAATGACGTGCTCGTGCAGTAATCCCATGTAGCATCCTGAGGTAGCCTAGCTGCACGCTTGTGACCTTGGTGACAGAGCCATGGGGCAGGTAGTGGAGGTGCGGATACCATTCCCGCTGTCGGCCGACTCGGAGGTTGTTGACGCCTTTGAGGAAGTACTGGCCAGGCTCAAGAAGATGCAACCGGCGGCCCGCATCCGCCTGGCAGGTGAGGGCCAATGCCGCTTTGTGGAGCACCAGCGTCGCCTCTCAGCATTGCCGATAGTGGATTAAGACTCACTAATGGGTTTCTCTCTGCTAGCCGGTCTTGCCCTGCCTTGGGCTGTAGCATGCGTCCGTCGAGTGTCATAGCGAGCTTTAACGTTGACAGTCAATCCCTCATTCAGTTTTCACCTTATACTCAGTCAGGTGAAGTCTCCCGCCTTGGCCAGTGCTGGACCACGTGACATCCATGCCCTCAGTGGTGCTCCCGCTGCACACACTCGTCTCTATGGTTCGGGCTGCCAGCCACGGCGTGCTGGTGCTCGTCGATGGCGCACATGCTATTGGGAACGTGGACATCGACCTCCTGGCGCTGGGCGCGGACTTCTACACCAGCAACCTCCACAAGTGGGCGTTTGCGCCGCCTGGCACTGCATTCCTGCATGCGTTGCCCGAGGTTTGCAGCTGCCGGGCTCATCATGTGTGCAAATTTATTTTCCCATGCTTCGACATTTGCTGCTGAATGATCAGCTCACGAATCTAGCTTGCCATCAAGCTCCCTGGCAATGTCTGCTGGAGAAGTTGTGTGTCACACCCACCCTGCCAGCATTGCCGCTAACATTTGGGACCAATGGGGGTGGCAACAGCACCTTGCGGCTCTCCATCATCCAATCGTATCACACAACCTCGGCAAGGTGGGGGCTGCCCATTTGTTATGATCGATGAGGGACCCTCTCCATGCTACATTGCTTATACTCGCACCCTCATCTTGACTCTTTCCTTGATGTATGCTGCTATGTGCTTACTGTTGGTATTGCTATTTGCTGGCTGGTCGGCCATACCTCTGCAGGGCCTGGCAAGGGAGGCTGCATGGACCGGCACCAAGGATTACAGCGCCCTCCTGGCTGTGCCTGCAGCTTTAGAGTTCTGGAAGGCTGCAGATGCTCAATATGGATCGTTGAAGTAATGTTGCACCTCCCAATCTTAATGTCAACAGCGTGCTTAGCCATCTGTGCATCAGCTTATATAGAACATCGGTACTGGCTCAGTCGTGAAGGCATCTGCAGTGTGGAGTTAATCAATCTCGTCTTCGGATCACCTTGACGTCTAGTGACTAAGTAGGGCTCATCATTCATTCAAACATCAGAAGGTGGATGCTTTTCTCTGTCAGCTGAGATTCACCAATGACGTCGCGGGGGGTCTTGATCACCGACTCTTGGCGACCTGAGCTGAGGTTGGAGACTTTTTGGTGCAGAGACTACAACAAGCGGCAGGTGTTGGCCAGGGCAGAGATGCTGGCAGGTCCGTTGCCTCATATGAGGACAGCCTTCCCTTACTTGCAAATAGCCCCTTTAATTGCTGTATTTAGCTCCTAAAAAGGTGCCACCACGACATGCTAGCTTCCTGGACTCAAGCACGCCAAGCTCGTCATTAATCTGGCATTCACAGTTTCCTACTTTGAATTAAGAAGCTGTGTTCCAGGTGCCTGGGGGACAATGTTGGGCACGCCCGAGGCCATGTGTTCCTCCATGGCCATGGTCGGACTACCTTCAGCTGTACGTAGATTCCAATCTCCCACTCCCTATGCACTGGTGTAAGAGTTGCTTGACACCTTGTTTGCACAGCTACGGGCGTCTGGTCCAAGTCCATCGCCAATGACATGCACGTCAGCTCCTCAGCTGAAAGTGCAAACACCAGACGATGCGCATGCGCTGCACCACCGCCTGCGACATGTGTACAATGTGAGCGCCTGTCCCCGGTCATCTGTGCTCTTTTTTTTTATTTTCTGACTTGCAAGCAGTGCCAAACTCGTCACTTCAGAAATTGATTAGCGAACCGCTATAGGCACAAGCGGCTGATCAAGAAATGTCTTTGCACTGTATCAGGTTGAGGCCCCCATTTACTTCTGTACCACGGCTCTGGAGGCTGGTAAGTACAGGTCTGCATCAAGTGCTGTCAGGTTTTCAAGCACCGCGAGCTCCAAGTGCTGTACGTGTGTCCTGAGCACAAATGTGTGATCTTAGCTGCTCCCAGACTGGTGCTGTAGGTGATCCTGTTACAGCATATGTGAGGATCTCCCACCAGATTTACAACACTGAGGGCGACTACATCCAATTGAGGGATGCCGTCAATGACATGGTGGTAAGGTGGCAGAACATCTCCTTGCAAGCACCACTTGCCAGCAGGCCCTGATTGTTGTCAGGCTGTCTACTTATACATTGAGCGTGGCCACAAGACAGCCTGTGAGCCTTCTAGGCTCGTCACGACCTATCTGGAATCATCTTGATCACACTCAAGTATTGTAATTAGCTTGGAACGTTAAATGTCATGGCTGCCATTGGCATCAAGTGCCATATGGCATGCCAGGTAGTACTACTGGAAATCCGTTGTGTTTAGCAATTTGCGTCATCCATCCGTGATCCCATCTTTGTACAGTTTACGCCAGAATAATCTGCTCCTCATGGAGCCATTTTACCGACCAACCAACAACATTGATACGCACGAGGAACATGGTCATTCAGGAGAACTCAGCTATGCTTTGAGAGAGCTTGAAGTATACCATGATGCAATGCAACTATTACTCGTAGCTTAAAATTCAAACCTCAGCGCCGACTAGAGAGATGGATATTTTGCCTTCATGTCAGTATTTAGAGAAGGGCGTCTATGCCCCGTGCATTCAGAGAGCTTCATGAAGCAAGTCCTAACCCAAATTTGGCTACTGATTCTTCAGCATGCTTGCTTGTGAACGGAATCTGTGAGAAGTGGGCTTCAGCATTTAAGAGTCACGTAAAAGGGTGTGCAGCATCAAATCCTTGAGGATCCAGGATCCAGGGGAAGTGTATGCCAAAGAGGCTACAATGAGAGCCAGTCTGCCATGCAGACTGACTCTCATGAACTTTGAGGTGCAATGCCGATACTGACAGCACAAGGGCTGGCTACTGTGGCTTAGACATGTGGGCCTTTGCCTAGACGGTCAATGCGAGCCGCTGGTGGCAATCTTAAGCTCAAGTGCGTCCGTGGCTTTGCCAGCTCTACAGCCAGCACCTCTCTTGCTGACTGCCGCCAGCATGTGCAGCCGCTTGCTCAGGGCCTTGGGAGCTTTGGTCCTTGAGTCAAAACCTCGGACGCAGACATAGCCTGCACGGGTTGTATACATGGAATAACAATCAATCTGCATAAATTGGTCAGCCAATAAAAGGTTTCAAACGCTAGCCTGTATTCATCCAGGTCAATGTGTTGCTAGAACCTGTGCAAGCTGCATGAGATTCTCCGACTATTTACCTTCAGTGAAGGCTGCCGATATCTCCTCTGACGTCAAGCCTGGTCAAAGATAGAGCCACTTCACGTGAGTGTGGGCCATGAGCAGGTCATGCTGTAGGCCAATCTCAGCGCAAACTACTGAAGAAGTACAAGAGACTGACCTCTGAAAATGCTGGTGGCTGAGGATCCAAAGTACACGAGCCTCCGTCGGAGGCGCCAGAGAAGAGCCCTCGGTACCTTGAGCGGCTCATTGCTCGTCAAGTCGTCTGCAAAGACCTGCCATGCAAGCCCGCGAATTCTTGTATCAGAGGAAGCACTGCTGTCAACTTAAAATACTATTCTACAATTTGATGCAAGTACTGCTCAATGCATCAAACCAAGAAGCGGTGCGGTGAGAGAGAAAGCCAGTACGAGAGAATGACCTCGTTGACTTGAAAATAGGTACCATTCAATGGAAAGTTCCCATGCAGAGCTGTGCGGCAAGGAATCTGCTCATCATGTACACCATTTTGGTCAGCAAATGGCTGGGGATAGAGACATGCCACACTTCGAGTGGCAAGCATTGCACGTGTTGCCCAAGGTTGCTTCTTCTTTGACTACCCTCGGTGCAGGTAGACATAATTCAGATGGATGCTGTGCTCCATTTCTCATACTTACAAGAATGGTGCCCAAGACTGTGGTGCTCTCGCTCACCACGCTAAAGGCTGCACGCTCACTTAGAGGCCAACAACAGGGTCTGCAAGAGCTGGCTCCTCTTAAAGAGTAGCCTCCTCCACACAGTTTGACTTCTGACTTATGGCCACTCTCATCAAAATGACTGACATGTTGCACCTCCTGAGACGCTTGCTTTGCGACTTCTGTATATTCTTCGACCTCAGAAATAGGCTCTTGTTGTGAGGGCGGGCCTCCTGGAGCAACCGGGCCTTCGCCTGTGCACATAGTCAAGTCTTTGCATGAGCATAGTTACCCAGTCAGCAACTTCTACCAACTGACCTGAATGTGAAGTTGGATAGCCTCATGTGCTACTACTCATGACTGCAAGAGCGGTCATTTTTGGTAGGTATTTTGGAGTAGCAGCAGGACACTGCCTTGCCTGGTCCCCAAATGACCAGGAGGTAGGGGCTGGGATCGTCCACCTCTCGTGCTTCCATCTGAGAGTGTCCAAAGCTGAACCCATGAGCAAACACTCATTTCACGCATTTTGCGTTGAAGCAGAATAGGGAGCAGAAGAAGTACGGGCAAGATCCAACCCTACATCCTCCTCGTGTGTGTCTGACTGATGTCCTACATGAGGTTGCAACTTACTGTGGCAACAACTGGAGAGTCGTCTGGGAGCTCGTAGCTGCAAGCAAGCGTACAAAAGTAACACAACGTCAAGCTCATTGTTGCCCCTGGTATGTGTGTGGCTTCCTGTCTGCACCAGCACACTGATCTTTGATGGAGCCTGGCAGCTAGAATGCACATGCTCGAGCACAGGCTAGCAAATTGCTTCTAGGAATGGAATTCATTGACTGCGTCTCTGCAATTTGTAAACTGGGTCATCATCGCAAACCCTAAGTTTTCGGATTGAGTGATTTCTACTGAGAGGTATGTCAAGCTCAGCGGAGCCTTACACGTGATGGATGCTCCGCAGGCGGTGCACATCCTTCAGCTTTGGCAGAGGGAAGGCCAGGTCCTCCAGGGGCACGAGCGCCAGCGACTGGGCGCCGCAGCTGACCCCTCCATGCAGCTCATTGTACAAGCTGTGAACATTGGTCTCGTGGCTTGTCGATTGACCATGCTCCATGACTCGTGGGACAGCCTGTGACAGTACCCCATCTGCTCTATCGGCCAACCCAGCCCAATTGCTGGCGCTGGAGTGGACGTTGGCAGCAAAGCCCGTGACGGTCTCAGCTGCTGGGGGCCCAGCTTGCCCTGCTGGTACTGTGACCAAGCCCCAGCCTTCCACAACCACCTCTAGTGGCGGATCGTCGTCACCATTGCCTGCCTCCTGCCACATGTCCTCAATGTCGGCCTCATCTCCAGCATTGAAGCACGCCCTTGGCAACACGGGCTCCTCAATGATGGGCTGCACTTGCACCAGCGCTTGCCCTTCACGAGCGCTGAACGTGTTCGCCAATAGCTGTCCAGCGCCCTGACTCGTCTCCTCTGGCATTGCAGCCAGAGTGCAATTTTCGCTTGAGGGTGGTGCCGGAAGCCTGGCCCTTGCACTGCCAAACCGAACGGCAGATCAATGTATGCATAGCCGCTGAGATCGGCATCAAGACACGGAATCTGCAATTGCAGAACCTTTCTGTGACATCATGTTGAGAGGCTAGATGGCAGCAGCAATCCTAGGGGGCTTTGCACAGTGTGATAAGTACTGTGACCTCTGCTATTGTGATGACACTCTGCATTTACTTGGCCGCTGGAGCTTCCGGATTATTGGCAGTAGTACTCTTGTTGATTAGGCAAACCAAGCTTTAGCGTGGCTACCATTCTCGTCACAATTGTGGCACTTGTCAGTGGGAGCCCTGGCTATGTCTTAACCATGTCTTGGCCATGTCATTGGGAGCAGTCAGTCTTGTCAGTCAGTCTGTCGTGAGGCCCTCACCTTGCAATTGCGCTGCAGTAGTGTCTGCACTCACTCCTCAGTGGGCAAGCTCGGCAATTTGGGGACCTCTTGGTGCAAAAAATCTTGGCAGGCAGAGAGTAGTGGGTCACTTTGACTTGTAAACTTGTGAGACATCGAAGTAAGCCAGCCTCAGGGCCAATGAGTGCAGGAGATATCCAGGTCCTTGTGCTTGTCTACTCAGCACAGTCGTGGACATTTTCTAGAAAGATGTGTTTATGAGACTATACCTTTCCAAACGTTATCATCTGATAGTGTAGCTCATACCTGCAGGAAGCATCATATTCTTGTCTTAGCATGGTCAGGCATGTCACACTTACTGCTGCAGTCAAGTCTTACAGATATAGGACACTGACAAAGAGGCTGTGTCAGGGCCTGGCACACTAAGTAGCAGGAAACAATGGTATAAAAAACCTCTGTCCAGTCAAGGACCATGGGTGTCTCACAGCGTCCGCTGATCCAGCGTGCTTAGCCGGGGCCACAGGTATCTCTGGATGCTAGCTTGCACAGGGTACCTGCATCATCTGATGTGACTTCCTGTGAGAAAGGGGCAATGAGTCCGTGCTTTTCAGCTACATGTACTAAAGTTGTCCACCCCAAGATTTATAGACAAACAGATGCGAGGCAGCGCCCCTTTGAGCACAGTACTCTAGGATACACTATATCCTCTGTTAGCAACAACAAATCCTTTGCTGCCCTCACTGCCAGACAGTCTACTTTGCAGCACATTGTGGGCGGGCAGAGGCGTACAGCTCCAGGAGGTGCAGCTGCAGCTCCTCCGGCAGAGGCTCCAGCGGCACCCAGCCCAGGCGTGTGCAGATGCGCCCCACATTTGTGTCCACCTTCACTTGCGCCGGCACCAAGGCCTCGTTGCAAGTCAGAACGAGGCGCAATGGCAATGGCAGGACCCTGTTGGTCGCGGAAACATGAAAAGTATTCAGTAAGCTCAGCCGTATACAGGAGGCAAGTAATCCAATACTTCCTCACGTTGGTCATGACAGTGCCTAAGGACCCCTGTTGGGCCCAGGATAATGAACGTGAGAAAATGGTTATGCTTGATACTGTATAGAATGGTTATGCCTAATATTGCATACACCAACACGTGCATTCATGTGTACTAATTAACACACTTGAGCAATGTCAAGAGCAGAGGGAAAGATAGTAGGCAGAGCTCACACTGGACCTGCTTAAGACTCTCACTCTGAGCTCTTCCATTCTGGTAGTCAGGTTACGATGGAGGTTACGATAGTTGCCCATTATGGTTAGCCCTTAGGCGTTTGAGCTCACCGGAAAGGCCAAATGGTGCAGCGTCAACAGTCGGATGCACTCGGTGCTCTTCAAGCCCAGGCCGCGTATGCTCACCAGGAAGTCTCTGCGCAGCATGCCAGTGGCCGCGAGTCAGTGGCAGTGCAGCATGCCGCCCTGACCTCAGCGCTACAAGTTCTCTAACAAGAGCAGCTCATAAGGCACGCTCTCAGCAGGCAGTGATGCAGCGACAGCATGCCTGACCTGAACCCACCACATGTGAAGATAGACTGACTGTGACTAAAGGGACGCTGTGCAGGTCAGAGTACAAAAGGCAATGGCGCACTGAGCATCCTCCGGCCGCATGAGCCGCAGCCACTCGAGGTCAATGGAGCCGTGCTCAGCGTGCAGCCGTGTGAGGAGCGCCTGTACAGCCGACTCTGTAGTGCTGCGTAAGTTTCAGGTGGAAAGTCGTAATTGGCAATTGAGAAGCTCAAACTGGCAGGCTGTAGCAACTGCTAACAATGGGGTCAAGTCCATAACTTAGACTTAGAAGCTACAAGGCATGTGCAAGTTGGTAGCAATAGGACCTTGATCCGGCCCGCAAGTGAAAACTGCATGCCGCGCTCCTTGATGGCGTCAGCAAGGTCGGCGAGGTCAGCAACCATGACCGCAGCCCAGTCCACCTTGTCGTCGGACGGTGGTGCAGGCGGGCCGGACGCAGTGGAAGTCGCCGCCGCGCGCCGGGCCGCCTCCCAGTCTCGCCGTGCACCGCGGTGCCCGCCCTCGCTGAACTCGTGCCGTGCCCGGGCCATGCCAGTCAGCTGCGGCGCTGGCATCACCAAAGCCGGCTCTCCAAGTGCCGCGGGGCTTCTAGCAGCACCAACCACCTCGGCAGCAGCGGGGGCGGCAATGGCATCAGCAGGCTGCGGTGATGGGCATTCCCGCATGTTGGCAAGCTGCGCCGCCCCAGCGACGGCCATGCCAGGAGCCTCCATCCCCAGAGGTCTGCAGGCTAACGTATCTGTGGGAAGGCCAACCGCTTCGCCAATTATATCTTCAGAAGGCCCGCACGGCCACGTTGACTGTTGGGCGTCACCGGAAGCTTTGTGGCATTCGCTATCGGTAGCGGCAGCCACAGGCACCGTCCTGCTGCTGCTGCCTCCCTCCTGCCAGCAGTCGCACATTGCAATGTTCAAGTACGGGCACCTCAAGCTTGGCATGTCCTCACAGCTCCTGCCTTTGCCGCCTCCACCATCGCCGCGACTGCAGCATCTGTTGCCGCTGGTGTGGTGGCCAGATGGTGGAAACCTCGCCGCCAAGCTCATGAACGCCGAGCTGCAGATCACACGAGCATGCTTTATGCCACTGTGACATTTAGTGTGATCTGAGATGCTATTTGCCGATGCCGACGGCGGGTAGCAAGGCGGCGAGGTGCGGGGCTTGTGGAAGCGCGCCTGGACAAGGTGTCATTGACGTTCTGCGTGAGGAAGGCGCCGACTACCGCGTCAACTACAGAGCCCTTCCAAGGCGAGAAGCTGCGGTCGCCTGCACATGCATCGCCAGGACGATTACCGAGCTAAGCTCTGGCGTCCTCAGTCCAAGTCCATGACTTAGACCGCCCATACGTAATAACGATTCATGGTACAAGTTGGCAACTCTTACTGGTGAATGGCATGGTCTGCTTGTTATATGAAATACCCTGATACTTAAACAACAATGGCAAATATGTTGTCTTCATTAAATACATGGGCCACATGGGCAGGGCATTACCCTGGACAATGTGCATGCAGGCTATGAAGCGGCGCGCCTTGGCCTGGAGCTCGCCGCGCGAGGCGTTGAGCCGTGCCCAGCTGTCCGTGTACGGCAGCAGCTCGATGGGGCGGCCCACACGGACACCACCAAGCAGCGCCGGCACGTCCTCCAGGATGCGCACCGCCACCTTGCGAGGCGCCAGCAAGGTGCTGCTGCGCAGGGGCGTCACTGGGACCAGGGCGAGTCTGACCACAAAGTCGTCCTTGCCGCAGGCGCTACTGCAGTTGTCGTTGCACGGCGGTGGGCTGACTGGGGTCAGAGCCAGCGGCAGTGACGGAGGTAGCGGTAACAGCGACGAGCGCAAGTGCGCATAAGCCCAGGCAAAGCTGGCGGCAATGAGCTCACTCCAGAACTTGGTGCCATCTGCCAGCACCGCTTCGGGCGGCAGCAACGCCAGCGGCAGCACCACAGCCGGCCCTGCGTCTTTTGGTATGACGGTCACCGAAGCGGGGCTTGCGTCGCTGCCTGCCGCTGGTGCGGCAGCCGGCTGCCACTCGTCAGGAGCTGCCGGCACTACATTGCTTGCGCTTGCAGCCGACGAGGCCTGCTGCTTGGCCAATGCTCGCTCCTCGCGCCGCCGCCGCGACGCTGTGCGGCGCTCGGCTGCCCTCTCGGGCGTCCACTCGCCGCGGCCCTGTTGGCAGATCACGCAGCCGCACGTGTCCTTGCGATGGCCATACCACGTCGGCGGCCGCCGCGCCGTCGCACCGCCCTCCATCGCCAAGCGGCTGCTGCCTTGCAGCTTCTGGAGCTGTGCAGTCGCCAGTGGCGATGTTGTGATGTGGGTGGCCGCCACCTTTGGCATGTGGCGCTTCCTCTTGGCCTTGCTCGTCGCGGCTGTCACCGCTGTCCTGGCCGCCGCCAAATGGCTGCCAGGCCATGGTGGGTGCTCAGCATTGGGCTCCGGCGGCTCGCAAGGTGCCGGAATCGCAGGTGAGGCCTCTGCCATGGTCGTCGGGTCACCGGCGGTGGCGTGCAGAGGCGGCGGCGCTGCCAGCAAGCTGGCCTGCGGCAACGGCTGTCGTTCCTCACTGCCGGCAGCCACAGGCCATGCGTCGCAGTTGCAGCGATGGGCAGCAGCCTCGACTGCGGCCCAGTCGAACAGCGGCGGCAGTCGTGGCGGGGCCTGGGCCAGCACGGCGCGCGCCGGCGCCGCCGCCGGCGTGCTCGGGCTGC
>WELB01000014.1:669781-681747 GCA_009602725.1 Spirogloea muscicola
GCCGGCCGCGCGCCGCAATGGCCATCGTCATCGCCGCCGTCGTCGCCGCCGCCGCGGGCGGCCGCCGCCGACACGCGCTGGCGTCACTACGGGAGTCACGTGGGACGCCCCTCCCCACGTGCGCCGGCCTCCCCGTCCCCGCGCGCCCCTCTTAGCGGCAGTACTCCGATCACCCCCAACGCGATCAGCTCCTGCCAGCGGCAGTCGACGTCCTTGGCTGTCTGGGTCCTCGTATTCTATTTCTTACATGTCTCATGATCCTCACAGTCCTCGATTTCTGTGTTATCTTCCAATTCTTACTTTTCTTATGCAAATGTTGGTAACTGGATATGATCTAGTTCAACTGTTTTTAGGCTGGGAAGGGGTTGGTCTTGCTTCTAAGTTGCTCATTAGTTTTTGGTTTACTCGTCTTCAAGCCAACAAAGCTGCCATTAAAGCAATGCTTGTGCATCGAGTAGGAGATTTTGGTCTCCTTCAGTACATTGCCAACCTAGGCTACACACGACGTGCAGATGTGTTTCCAGCTAAGATGGGCTTGCCAGCTGCTTATCTGTCGTTCTTGCGACAACGAGTTTCGGCCTATTTGCAGCGTGCTCGGGCTAATGCCTTGCACCAGAAAGCTGGGCGAGCTCTAATTGGTGGCAGAAGGGCTTCGTATCTGACATCTAGTATTCAGGCATCAATTAGCGACCTTTATATCTTGACCCGTGGTTACCGAGCGGGTCAACCTGCTGTAGGTTATGTAGGTTTTTATATGTGCTTGTCTTTGTACTCGGCCATTTGGCCTTCGTTTCTTTCAAATACCCGAAATATGTTCAGGGGGGCCCTCTGTGTGCACCTGGCTGGCTATAATACAGCAGCTTTTTTAAAAAGTTCTTTTGGTTATTTCTTATCTGTGGTATTAGCAGCCGCATCCTATTTTCAATGCGGGCTTGCACTTCCTCCCCGCAGCTCATCTGACTTTCAGATTGCTTACACGGGAGTACTGAGCGCCCTGTTTGCCTAGCCTGTGGACTGTTTAATCATTTAACAGATTGATCCATGCCAACTTCTTGATTGTGCACCATATCGCCTCTATTATTTTGAGCTGTATTGTGCTTACGTGGTGCTTATTCGATGCTTGATACCTACGCAGGCATTTGTCTCAATGTTTTGCTAATTTCCTTCTGCTCTTTGTTTGGTATCTTCTGCCTGCCGCGTAAACCCCCTTACGCGTCACTCAATTGGCTATAAATCTGAGTCATCGACGTCGTATGGCAGCCGACATCATATGGCACTGACAGCCTCCGCATTGCCGGAAACGACCTCAGCACCTCCTAGATTGCAGCGCCAATGGCCATTCCCACAGCTGCCTGTGCTTGCGAATTCCTCCGCGCTGAATAAGAGGTGCCCCTCCGGGAATGCATACAGCAGCGTGACCAGCTTGCTCCCTTTCTTGGGATGCGCTCCGGCAGTTGACCTCTCGTAATACCTTGGCTGCGCTGGTCACAGTATCGCCAGGCTTGCAAACGAGGTGGCAGTGCTCTTCTTTTTCAAGTTACTGGTGTGATTCTTGTTGTTGCTACCCACTGCCGATGCCAGATGAGAAGAACCACACATACCAAACATGCCCTGAACTGCACAAGTGATGTTTGAAGCCAGCAGCATCTCATTGTTCGCCTTGGTACATGCAGGAACTTCAGGGTCATACATCACCACGCCGGCCGTCCTCCACTGTGGAGCCTTTCTTCATCATCTGGAAGTACACAAGGGGCATGTTGCCCTGTAGCCCTTTCAGAAGACGACCGAACCAAGCATGCCCAGCGGGCACTGTCGGTCCTTCAAGAACTACGGCCGCCAAACAGAGGCAACGCTCTACTGTCTAGATTCCTAGGGAGCATTAATGCCGCAAAGCATCAACTCGATTGGCCCTCCTAGAGCCCTCAGTCCTGTTGATGTGCCCCAGCAAGGAGTGCCTCTACCGCCGCTTCTTGGAATATTTGGCCTTGGGCTTGGACGGGCTCATTAACAGCATGACAAAGAGTGCAACAATGGTGACAACAACCACAAGTGGAACGTACTGCCCAACCAGCTTCTGCATGCACACAGTGAGCAGTACCGCAAGATGTAGCTCAGCAACTCTGCATCATAGGTGGAAAAGAGTGACCCACTCACAAGCAAGAGCGCAAAGCCTAGTACCCTGCTAAGTGGTGTGCATGTGCAGCGTGACTCACATAAAGCCACAGTAACCTTGGCTCCGCCGGCTTATCAGAGAGCACGTCAAGCTCTGGCAGAGGCGTCGAGACGGCCGTCTGCAATAGCAACAACAGCAGGACGTACTCGGATGAGAACCCCAGTCCAAGCCCCTGTCTGACGCCACAGGAGCCGTGGATGCACCCTGTGGCGGTCATTCTTGCAGAGTAGACAGCACTATGCTTTACAGCATGTGCAGAGCCGGCTTTACTGGAAGGACTGCCAAATAGTGAGAAAGGGCACTCTCAGCATGTCGCTCCAATCTATCCTGATGAGCCTTGACGATCCCTAAGTGCCAATATCTGCCACAAACCTCGTGAACACTGGCCAAGCATCTCTCAAGACCTAGTTCTCAATATCGGCTCACTCTCCGCGCATGAGAGCAGTGCTGCTTGCGAGCAGATGAACCAGACTCTCCATCTTCGGGAATTGTGTGGCACCTGCAGGTCCGACTTGGTGGCGACGCGGTACTTGACAATGGCGGGCGGGCTCAGATATGGCCCCTTCTCCTTGGGCTTGAGCAGGAACGAGTGCTCCAAGCTGGGCCCGTTCCTGCTCCAGCGCAACCCCGCCGCATCGACAGTGGCCCCTCGTCAGCCACTGCACCCTGTCCTCAGTGGGTGCTCAGTCTACGAGTTGCTTCCGGTGCTGGCTGCCACAGCCGCTGAGGCACCTCGTACAGTCCTCCATTACTGTCGTCCACAAAGCCCGCTTCTTGCGCTTGCGGCCCGAGCGGCGAGTGCCGGACTCAGCTGGCAGGCGGCCATTGTCGGGCTGGAGAGCAGGGGCGGCACGACTCACGACTCCAGCTTGTCCCACGACGCCGTCGTGTTCCCCACGACCTCGAAGATGGACGACGGCCACGAGTCATCGTCCAGGCTCACGTCGTAGGCCGTGCTGCGACGCGGCGAGGCCAGGCCTCCGCGGTCAGCTAGGGCCAATGGGCGGCGCCAGCGGCATTGCCAGGAAGGCGTGAGCGGCAGTCGCGGCACCACGGGGGCGGCGGCAGTGGCGGATCCATGGCGACGGCCATCGGCGCCTGCCTTGGCCCTCGAGGCCGCAGCTCGTGACCGCTAGCATTGGCAGCGGCTTCGGCAGGGCGGGAGAGCTGCTAAGCGCAGGCATAGCCAGCCTGGGCCACGGTGCCCAGCGGCAGCACCAGCGGCGCCGGCGGCGGCGGCGGCGGCGGCGGCGGCGGGTGCGGCGGCGGCGCGGACTTCCAGGACATGATCATCCCCGGGCCCAATGGCAGCCTGTACATGCAGGGCGGCGACGGCGGCGGCGGGCAGCGCGGCGGCATCCAGCGCCTGCCGCTGTTGGCGCGCGAGCTGGTGGAGGCGGCGCCGTGGGTGACGCGAGACGGCGCCGTCATCGTCGGCGGGCGCCGCGACTCGGTGCTGCTGCTGGACTCGCTGTCAGGCGAGGTGCTGCGCACCTTCAGCGCCGTGCCCGATGGCAATTCCTCCAGGCCGCCGGCGGAGGCGGAGGCGGTGCTGGATGCGGACCCCACCCTGGCGCGGCGCCGCGGCGGCCGCCCGCTGCTGCTCAAGCTCACCGAGTACTCGGTGCGCGCGCTGGAGATGGGCAGCGCCGTGGGCGCCGACCCCCACCGCGGTGCTGAGGAGGAGCGGTGGGCGGTGGCGGTCGGCGAGCTCAGCGCTGCGCTGCTGCCCTGGCAGGGCCGACCCGGCTCGTCGTCGGCGCCGGCGTCGCCGCCATCGTCCGGGCTCTGGGCCATGGACGCCAACAACACGCTGCGCCGCCTGGACGCTGCGTCGGGCCGGCCCAGCTGGGCCGCCGCATTCCACTCGCCGCCCTTGAAGCTCTTCTTGGGCGACCCGCTCGTGGAAGAGGTGCTGGTGCCAGAGGCCCCCGAGAGCCCCGTTGTCGGCGGCGAGCAGATCATGCTCGGCACGCTGCGCGGCCAGTACTTTGCCCTGCCAGCAAAGCGCGCCCCGCCAGCATTGCCCGCCGCGGGCAGCAGTGAGGGGCCGGCAATGGCCCTCGCCAAGCATGGCAAGTACACGGCATCCTCCTCCCCCAACGGCCCCTCAGACAACATGCCTCTGTCGCCAGGCGCAATTGCGGAGCTCGTGCCCTCCACAATCGTCCTCGAGGACGGCCCGCCAGGTCGGAGTGGCCCCACGGCACTCGTGCCCGTTCCCATCACCCCTTACACGGCCGTCGCGAGCGACCTCTGTGAGGCGCCATCCGGCTGGACGACCATCAGGCTGGATGGTGCGCTGCCTGCTGTGACGACCCTGCCAGCCGCTCAGGCCCACCAAGCGCTTCCCTTGCCAAGTTCCTCTCTGCCACTGGACGCGCTGGCTCCCTCCCTCCAGACTTCCACGGCGCTGCTTGTGCTTGGGGGCTGCCTTGGCGGCCTGCTCCTCGCTGCGCTGGCCGCGAGGANCGGCAGCGGCGGCGCTCGCTGGACTCGTGCCCGTGCGCCGGGCCTCGTCGCTGTCGCGGGCGCTCGGCGACGCCGCTGGAGCTGGCTGCCGCGTGCGTCGAGGCACAGCCCAGGCGGACAGCGGCGGCCATGGCGGCTTGCGACGCCTTCCAACGACAACCCTCGCCCGCCATGGACTTCCCGTCGCTCACCAAGCACGCCTTCGGGTCGACGTGCGGCGGCCACGACAACGACGGCGGAGCCTCGCCGCCGCCGCCGCTGGTGCTGCCGTCGGGGTGGTCGTCGGGCGACGAGATGGACGCGCCACCGACGCCGCCGCCGTCGTGCGCGCCGGCGCCAGCGACGCCGGCGCAGTCGGCGCGCGTCCAGGCCGGCCTGCGGCACATCCACCGCTGCCTGGTTAAGCTGGAGAAGAAGGAGCGCCGCGTGCGCGCCGTCCTCGACTCTACGCTCGACTGGCTCAGCTTCCCGGGCTTCGCCGCGCCCCCGGCGGCGCCCTTTCCGGGCTGCGAGAATTCGCCACCAGCGCCGGCGACGCCGACCGCCGTCGCGCCGGCGGGCGTGGAGTGTCCGACCGAGCGCGACGCTGCGGGGGCTAGCAGCGGGCTCTCGCTCCCTGTGGAGGTCTGTCGGGCTGGTGTCGTCGACGATTATGATTATGTCAACGCCAACGACGTTGGTGACGTTACTTGTAGAGACTTCGTCGAGTTAGGGGACGAGCACGAGGACGAGGACGAGGACCGCGATGACGACAAGGTTGGAGCTTCGGCTACAGCAGCAGTGGCGACAGCATCACTGCAGTCCAAGCGCAAGCGAGGCCGGCCGCCGAAGAAGCTGCAGCTGGCGGGACGCCGCTTGCCCAAGGCAGGTCGCAGCGCAGTCGTGCCGCTTCACAGGGGGCCAGGTCGTCCTCGTGGGCGCGGCCGCGTCAAGAAGGCACTGGAGCTCCTACCCGCAAAGCGGCGGCGGCAGGAGGAGCTGCTAGCTAGGGGCAGTGCCGTCCTGGCGAAGTCGGACGCTGCACCCCTAGGCGGCTCCGCAAGCGTGGAAGCTTCAACAGAGGCCGTCAGGGGAGTGGCAGCACTCATGCCGCACGATGTACTCGTTGCTCCTGCCGTTCCTGCGCAGGCGGAGGGCCAGCCGGTCGTGAAGCGCGGCCGGGGTCGCCCTCGCAAGCACCCTCGCCCCGTTGAGTCTATGCCGTTGGCGGCGGCAGTGGTGGCAGCGGCCCCGTTTGGAGCGGCTGTCATTGCGGGCCCCCAGCCAACTCCGGTTGCCTAGAAGAGCGTCGATGCAGGCCCGATGCCGCAAGCGCTGCCCTTCAGAGCGCGGCACAGCTGTGTCAGCACGTACCAGTCTTGTGTTTACAGGTTGTATAGCATAGTAGTGTGTCTGGGCCTCAACAAGTAGGCGCGCCCCCACTGACGGCGGCTTCCTGTCGTCCTGACCATCTGCGGCTGAGCTCTTCTGTGCTTGCGCTGCGTGGCAAACGCAAGATCTCCGCAGTGGAGCGGCAGCATGTGTAACGCTGTTTACAGCCCACGCGCAACCTAAGCAGCAGGTGCAGTGCATGCACAGCAACCTCATGGATGTCAGGCACCCTCTTGAATAGGCTTGTCTGGTTGTGTCCAGTAATACTTTGCTACAGGACGGGGTATCAGGCATACTTTGATGGCCATCTGCTGCGCAGTTTTAAGTAATGTCCCTGTCAAGTGTTTCCTCCTGTCTGTTCTTGCAAGTGCGCTACTTGTCTGGGAGCAGTCTTGATCTAAGCATGTTGGCAAACAAAGCATCCACCATCTCTTAGGTTGTGTGTGAGTGGTAGATAATAGTCAGCTCAGCAAGTCTATACGGAAGCAACATGTTGCAGCAGCTTCTGGCAGGCCTTTCAGTGGTCTTGCAAAATATATTGCAGCAGTAGTTGGCGCCCATGTCAGCCAAGTGCGAAGTCAGATGACATTGAAGAAGCAACCCTAGAGGCCAGCAAAGAGGATGTAAATAAGCACAGAAGGAAACATGCAGAGTCTATGCAGAGTTTCCTCCGGGCTTGTGCGCTGCTTCTCACAGGAATCGACTGTGGGGTCACGCATCCCCCGTTTGTAAAACAAAGCACAAGTCTATGGCCCACTGTGAATGTCAAGGTAATATGATGCAGTGTGTGCCATGTCTAAGGCTCAATATCTGTTGGCACAATGTGTAAGTAAGATTTGCTGCAGTAGGCGGAAGACAACACAACGCTACCAACCTCACTATGCTTGTGTACTTTGGCGTGCCAGACGGTCACACCTACGTAAGGAGTTTTGTGAGTAGAGTACAAGGTCCGAAATGAAAGTAGTATGCTCCAAAGAGAGGAGAGGGGCGCAGTGCACATGCGTTGTAGGGCAGGCCAGTCAAGGCCAATGCACTGTTCAGGCAAAAGCTAGTGCAAGAAGTGGCCCTGCGTAACAGGAAGAAAGACTCTTCCAGTAGAGCGTGCTGGCTGTGATTGGCCAGCCCAGAAAAGAGAATGAAGAAGTTACGGAGGGGCCAGAACAGCTCACAGCGACTCAAGCGCCACTGGGTGCTCCAAGTAAGAACGAAGCCTTGTGCTAAAGGGTGGCTAAGGTAACAGTCTGCAATTGAGCACACGCAACTCCGACAGAAGTGCTAACTTGGAGAAGAAAAGAGAAAAGGGAATAGGAAAAGGAATAGGAGAAGATAACGGAAAAGGAAAAGGAGAGGAAAAAGAGAGGGAGACCCGTCGGAACGCCCCCCGCCCATCAACCGCCGGCGGAATGGCGCGCGGCGGGACGGTCATCGGGCGGCCGCGGGAGCCGGGCGTCGGGCGCCCGGCGCCCCCCGGCGCAGTAGTCGCGCTCAGGGCGGGGGGCCTCGCATCGTCGTCCGGGGCTGTGAGGCTTGTCTGCGTCTGGAGAACACAGAGCAAGGGATACGTACTATAGAACAGATCCTGTTCAAGTATAGTCGTATTTCTGCGGAGAGAGGCGCTGGTTACATTGGCCACTGTTGTTGAATTGAATAGCTATTGTGGGATAAAGCAGCAGGGAAGTGGACGGTCGAGATCCGCCNTCGCCGCCGCAGCCGCCGCCGCAGCCGCCGCCGCCGTCGCCGCCGCCGCCGCTTGCGGGCCAACGAGGAACCGCCGTCTCCCGGGCGCAGCCCCTTCCTTGTCAGTGGCTCGCTTCAGCACGAAATTCCGGAAGGCGATGAGGCGCTAAGGCCTCACAGCCTCACCATTAGGTGAGGCTGTAAGCTGCAGCAGCAGCGCATCTGCGCGAGGAATGGCGGAGCCGGTGGCCGTCGCGCTGCAGATCGAGGACGAGGATGTCGGCTTCATCAACAGCCGCAAGGTCCAGCCTGCTCTCCTCTGGCCTTCAGCGGCTGCTCTATTCGTGTCGAGAGCGCCAATGGCCAACGTCTGCGTCCCATCCCCTTGCTCTTGGCAGCTTGGTCCAGAAGAGGCGGCGAATTGCTGCCAATTGCACATCCTTCATGGCTTGTTGACGTTATTAGCAATCCTTATGGCTTATTGACGCTATTAGCAATTGTTTTCCGGTAATTTTGCATGTTAATAATTCAATCATTGTGGAGGGAAGGCTAAGGAGCACCTTAATACAGGGGACCCCTCCTTACGAGACGGTCGATTGCTGTGCCGTGCTACAGGCGAGCGTCGCGAGTGTCGCGGCTGCGCGGGAGCAAGGAAGTGCTGTGAGGACAACAATTGCCGTCCTGGCGGGGCTCAGCCTGGGCTTGCTCGCCTCTCTTGTCGCCGTGTCCGTCCGCGGGGGAACCTGGGTCCGGCATGAGGCGCCGTTGAACTTCCTGGTGGTCGGCGACTGGGGGAGGCAGGGCATGTTCAACCAAAGCTTGATTGCAAAGCAGGTGACTGGCCTCTGAGTTGCAAGACTTTGACGTCATTTTGGATCTCTGAGATTGCCAAAGCATTGTGTTGCTCTCAAGGACCATACATTAGCTCTAGGTACTCATGCCCCAAGCACAGTGCTGGGCAGCTGGTCTTCTTATTTGGCCATGGCCCTCCAATTATGAATATTCTGCACACGGCCCCTGTGCTCAGCTCAAGTCCTCAATGAGCCTGCACAAACAACACACTCTCAGGCTCGTCCCCTATTAGAGCACATCATGTCAACAGATGCACCGTGTGTCAAGATCCTCCCGGCTAAGTAACATCCCTCTCATTGAATCAATGCTTGGATACTTGCAGATGGGCATTGTAGCTGACAAGCTAGGCATTCAATTCGTGATCTCCACCGGGGACAACTTTTATGAGAGGGGCTTGAAGTCGCTACACGACCCGCTATTCAAGGAGTCGTTCTCAGACATCTACACAGCGAGCAGTCTACAGACCCTGTGGTATGCAGGTCCGGATCCCCCTGTAATCTGCCTGTATTGGAAGCCTTACTATGTTATGTATCCTTACAATGTGCAGGTAGATGCAGAGAATGTGTGAATCTTGCTTGTTTAAGGTGGTCATCCTAGACATCGCTTACTGTACACGTCGTATAGCTTGCCGACATGCAGTCTTGCACAGTCACAGTACTGAAGAGCTGGATTGAGCGTGCAAATTCGCTTGTGCACGATGCCAGTATTGGGCAATCACGACTATCGAGGGGACCCCAAAGTGCAGATGGACCCAAAGCTTCGGATACAGGACAGGCGATGGTTTTGCCAGCGCTCATACCAACTCTCGAGAACCCTGTGTTCGGTCGATCAAGCCGGTAAAGGAGCACGCCCGGTGCAAGTTTCTGCTTGTATCAGAATGTGGCATCACTTTGTCAGTAGCTGACGAACTCCTTGAGCCTGTGTTTATCACCTGCCTGGCGAGAGTTGGACTGCCTAGTAGAGGAGCCAATGACACAGTACCTGTAGCCTATACTGGCTTAGACCTGGAGAGTTGCTAATGTGAAGATGGCAAATGCATGCAGGTGACTGTACAGAGAGCGTGGACTTTTTTTTCATTGACACAAATCCATTTGTCCCAGAGTACTGGGCAAAGGGCGCCGGCTTTGACTTCTCAGACTTTCTTCCACAGGAGCAGCAACAGCAATCGCAGATCATGGTACACTTGGAACCGAAAGTCATAGGCAGGGGGGCAGACCATAAGTATAGGACACACCGGTGGAGCAAAGTAGCATGAACCTGCTGTGTGAAGTTGCCAGCATCTACCTGCCATGAAAAGAGTGTGATGAGCTCTCTTGACTGCAGCATCTGAGAGATTGTCTGTTGCTCTGTTGGGGTTTTCATGAAATGCACTCGCATTTGGCAGTGTCGTTGTTATTGTCAACACAGTGGCAGTAAGCAACATATGCTCTTTATCGTGCTGGAACACTGAGAAGAAGGGGTGATTTGACTGTTGCGCCGCATCCAACAGGCGCTGTCTTCCTTGCTGGGCGCATCAAATGCTACATGGAAGATTGTGGTGGGTCACCACCCAGTGTACAGCCTCGGCGAGCATGGAAATACAAGTGAGCTGGTCCGACTCCTCGAGCCTGTGCTGGAGGTAGTAACTTCTACCCCATTCTCTCTCCCCCCCCCTCCTCTGTATCACCCTCCTCTGGTTCAGTGCCTATGAGCATGTGAAGCGTTGCCTTGTCTACTACCTTCCTCATACCAGGTCCTTGCAATTGCTGTGCTGGTCTAGCTTTAGAGGGGAGTCCTTGTCAGGTCAATCTTTTGGGCAGTCTGCAGAGCATACAGGGCTTCCCCAGTTTGTGCCCCTAATTCAGGAAGTCAGAGAACTACATGCTGTGCTGAACATCTGTACAAGCAGATTCGGGTGGCAAATTTTTGTGAAGTTGTCAAGTGGTGCTTCTGATACATAATACAACAAGAATGGCAAGTCCGCTTTCTGTGCAGGAGCACCAAGTGGACCTGTACGTGAATGGTCATGACCACTGCATGCAGCACATCAAGCGAGACGACGGGTATCTGGCCTCGCTTCTTTAGTACTTGCTACTTGTGCAGCAAGAGAGTGGCACAGCTAGTGCATCATTGAGGCATAAAACTGGCATATTTGAGAGGTACTTTGCACTGTCTGTAGCGTCTCATAGCAGCAAGCAAATGGTGCTCGCTCTGGCAACAACGCCCCATGCAGCCAAATGAAACAATTTCCCTCGCTTTGTCGCAGCTCGGTACATTACCTGGTGAGTGGAGGGGGCTCCAAGGCATTCCGGACGGTGTTTCACCCGGTCCCAGAGGATGGCTTCAAGTATGGGTTTGAGGGCCAGGGTTTTGCAGCGGTGTCCATGGCCCCAAGGGCCGTGCATGTCGCTTATTATGGCGTTTATGGCGAACTCCTCTACTCCTTCCATCTTGCCAAGTAGCCATGCTTACTACGGACTGTCTGGTCTGGACTTTCAGTTTGCCAGCCATTTCATTTGCCCTCAATAAAGCCACTCAATGCTCTGTAATTGTTTCTCTCCTCACTGTCATGAGTAACCCCTCAGGAGACTCTTCTCTGAGGCTCCCTTCACTAGCAGGCTTCCCGATGCTGATGTTCGATGGGTGCAGAGCTTCATTCGCAGTGCTGGTTTGAGCTACCAACACTGCTTTAGGCGACATGGCTCCTCGTGAAAACGGGGGCTTCCGTTCTTGCACCACCGAGAAACATCTGGACCTATGCAAGCCGCTGCACGCAGTTGACTTTGCAAACCTGATGAAGTCCTTGCTTTCCAAATGTCTTCAAAGTTGCAATTGCATCTAATTAAGAGCTCTCACGTAAATAGCCTACTATACTAGATCATTTGAGCAGCCGAGGGGCAAGCCCCTTGCTAGTGGAGCAAGCATCAAAGTTGGCAAAACAACTAATCACGCAGCGTGCTTAGAGAGAACTGCTGACTCAGGCTCCTTAGGACCGAGCAATCCCAGCGAGGCACTTGCACACAGATGAGGTTGAGACATGGGGGGCTGCTGATTGTCAATTTGCAGCAGATCAGATCAGGAATTGAATAGCATGTCCATGACCAACTTGCAGGACCAAAGCGGTGTACACTAAACAAGCTGACTTAATATTTGTGCGAATGTGAGAGAGGGAGGGAGGGAAGGGAGGGAGGAGCGGGCGGTGGCTGGCTCCGCTCGGGCAAAAGAGATCAAGTACGCCGACCATCCGCCGGAAGACGAGTTCTTCCCGTTGGCAATTGACATCCATGGGGCACTGGGCGCTCGGTGGCTTGAGCTACTTAACCAGCTCGCCCGCCACGCAATCGCCCGTCGCTTCCATGGTGAGCCGGTAGACTTTCCTGCAGCCGGGTCGCTGGCGCAAGTGTATCGCATGCGCTTGGCCGTCTCGCTGCAGAGGTCCATG
>WELB01000014.1:685228-708139 GCA_009602725.1 Spirogloea muscicola
TAAAAAAAAAAAAAAAAAAAAAAAAAAAAAAAAAAAAAAAAAAAAAAAAAAAAAAAAAAAAAAAAAAAAAAAAAAAAAAAAAAAAAAAAAAAAAAAAAAAAAAAAAAAAAAAAAAAAAAAAAAAAAAAAAAAAAAAAAAAAAAAAAAAAAAAAAAAAAAAAAAAAAAAAAAAAAAAAAAAAAAAAAAAAAAAAAAAAAAAAAAAAAAAAAAAAAAAAAAAAAAAAAAAAAAAAAAAAAAAAAAAAAAAAAAAAAAAAAAAAAAAAAAAAAAAAAAAAAAAAAAAAAAAAAAAAAAAAAAAAAAAAAAAAAAAAAAAAAAAAAAAAAAAAAAAAAAAAAAAAAAAAAAAAAAAAAAAAAAAAAAAAAAAAAAAAAAAAAAAAAAAAAAAAAAAAAAAAAAAAAAAAAAAAAAAAAAAAAAAAAAAAAAAAAAAAAAAAAAAAAAAAAAAAAAAAAAAAAAAAAAAAAAAAAAAAAAAAAAAAAAAAAAAAAAAAAAAAAAAAAAAAAAAAAAAAAAAAAAAAAAAAAAAAAAAAAAAAAAAAAAAAAAAAAAAAAAAAAAAAAAAAAAAAAAAAAAAAAAAAAAAAAAAAAAAAAAAAAAAAAAAAAAAAAAAAAAAAAAAAAAAAAAAAAAAAAAAAAAAAAAAAAAAAAAAAAAAAAAAAAAAAAAAAAAAAAAAAAAAAAAAAAAAAAAAAAAAAAAAAAAAAAAAAAAAAAAAAAAAAAAAAAAAAAAAAAAAAAAAAAAAAAAAAAAAAAAAAAAAAAAAAAAAAAAAAAAAAAAAAAAAAAAAAAAAAAAAAAAAAAAAAAAAAAAAAAAAAAAAAAAAAAAAAAAAAAAAAAAAAAAAAAAAAAAAAAAAAAAAAAAAAAAAAAAAAAAAAAAAAAAAAAAAAAAAAAAAAAAAAAAAAAAAAAAAAAAAAAAAAAAAAAAAAAAAAAAAAAAAAAAAAAAAAAAAAAAAAAAAAAAAAAAAAAAAAAAAAAAAAAAAAAAAAAAAAAAAAAAAAAAAAAAAAAAAAAAAAAAAAAAAAAAAAAAAAAAAAAAAAAAAAAAAAAAAAAAAAAAAAAAAAAAAAAAAAAAAAAAAAAAAAAAAAAAAAAAAAAAAAAAAAAAAAAAAAAAAAAAAAAAAAAAAAAAAAAAAAAAAAAAAAAAAAAAAAAAAAAAAAAAAAAAAAAAAAAAAAAAAAAAAAAAAAAAAAAAAAAAAAAAAAAAAAAAAAAAAAAAAAAAAAAAAAAAAAAAAAAAAAAAAAAAAAAAAAAAAAAAAAAAAAAAAAAAAAAAAAAAAAAAAAAAAAAAAAAAAAAAAAAAAAAAAAAAAAAAAAAAAAAAAAAAAAAAAAAAAAAAAAAAAAAAAAAAAAAAAAAAAAAAAAAAAAAAAAAAAAAAAAAAAAAAAAAAAAAAAAAAAAAAAAAAAAAAAAAAAAAAAAAAAAAAAAAAAAAAAAAAAAAAAAAAAAAAAAAAAAAAAAAAAAAAAAAAAAAAAAAAAAAAAAAAAAAAAAAAAAAAAAAAAAAAAAAAAAAAAAAAAAAAAAAAAAAAAAAAAAAAAAAAAAAAAAAAAAAAAAAAAAAAAAAAAAAAAAAAAAAAAAAAAAAAAAAAAAAAAAAAAAAAAAAAAAAAAAAAAAAAAAAAAAAAAAAAAAAAAAAAAAAAAAAAAAAAAAAAAAAAAAAAAAAAAAAAAAAAAAAAAAAAAAAAAAAAAAAAAAAAAAAAAAAAAAAAAAAAAAAAAAAAAAAAAAAAAAAAAAAAAAAAAAAAAAAAAAAAAAAAAAAAAAAAAAAAAAAAAAAAAAAAAAAAAAAAAAAAAAAAAAAAAAAAAAAAAAAAAAAAAAAAAAAAAAAAAAAAAAAAAAAAAAAAAAAAAAAAAAAAAAAAAAAAAAAAAAAAAAAAAAAAAAAAAAAAAAAAAAAAAAAAAAAAAAAAAAAAAAAAAAAAAAAAAAAAAAAAAAAAAAAAAAAAAAAAAAAAAAAAAAAAAAAAAAAAAAAAAAAAAAAAAAAAAAAAAAAAAAAAAAAAAAAAAAAAAAAAAAAAAAAAAAAAAAAAAAAAAAAAAAAAAAAAAAAAAAAAAAAAAAAAAAAAAAAAAAAAAAAAAAAAAAAAAAAAAAAAAAAAAAAAAAAAAAAAAAAAAAAAAAAAAAAAAAAAAAAAAAAAAAAAAAAAAAAAAAAAAAAAAAAAAAAAAAAAAAAAAAAAAAAAAAAAAAAAAAAAAAAAAAAAAAAAAAAAAAAAAAAAAAAAAAAAAAAAAAAAAAAAAAAAAAAAAAAAAAAAAAAAAAAAAAAAAAAAAAAAAAAAAAAAAAAAAAAAAAAAAAAAAAAAAAAAAAAAAAAAAAAAAAAAAAAAAAAAAAAAAAAAAAAAAAAAAAAAAAAAAAAAAAAAAAAAAAAAAAAAAAAAAAAAAAAAAAAAAAAAAAAAAAAAAAAAAAAAAAAAAAAAAAAAAAAAAAAAAAAAAAAAAAAAAAAAAAAAAAAAAAAAAAAAAAAAAAAAAAAAAAAAAAAAAAAAAAAAAAAAAAAAAAAAAAAAAAAAAAAAAAAAAAAAAAAAAAAAAAAAAAAAAAAAAAAAAAAAAAAAAAAAAAAAAAAAAAAAAAAAAAAAAAAAAAAAAAAAAAAAAAAAAAAAAAAAAAAAAAAAAAAAAAAAAAAAAAAAAAAAAAAAAAAAAAAAAAAAAAAAAAAAAAAAAAAAAAAAAAAAAAAAAAAAAAAAAAAAAAAAAAAAAAAAAAAAAAAAAAAAAAAAAAAAAAAAAAAAAAAAAAAAAAAAAAAAAAAAAAAAAAAAAAAAAAAAAAAAAAAAAAAAAAAAAAAAAAAAAAAAAAAAAAAAAAAAAAAAAAAAAAAAAAAAAAAAAAAAAAAAAAAAAAAAAAAAAAAAAAAAAAAAAAAAAAAAAAAAAAAAAAAAAAAAAAAAAAAAAAAAAAAAAAAAAAAAAAAAAAAAAAAAAAAAAAAAAAAAAAAAAAAAAAAAAAAAAAAAAAAAAAAAAAAAAAAAAAAAAAAAAAAAAAAAAAAAAAAAAAAAAAAAAAAAAAAAAAAAAAAAAAAAAAAAAAAAAAAAAAAAAAAAAAAAAAAAAAAAAAAAAAAAAAAAAAAAAAAAAAAAAAAAAAAAAAAAAAAAAAAAAAAAAAAAAAAAAAAAAAAAAAAAAAAAAAAAAAAAAAAAAAAAAAAAAAAAAAAAAAAAAAAAAAAAAAAAAAAAAAAAAAAAAAAAAAAAAAAAAAAAAAAAAAAAAAAAAAAAAAAAAAAAAAAAAAAAAAAAAAAAAAAAAAAAAAAAAAAAAAAAAAAAAAAAAAAAAAAAAAAAAAAAAAAAAAAAAAAAAAAAAAAAAAAAAAAAAAAAAAAAAAAAAAAAAAAAAAAAAAAAAAAAAAAAAAAAAAAAAAAAAAAAAAAAAAAAAAAAAAAAAAAAAAAAAAAAAAAAAAAAAAAAAAAAAAAAAAAAAAAAAAAAAAAAAAAAAAAAAAAAAAAAAAAAAAAAAAAAAAAAAAAAAAAAAAAAAAAAAAAAAAAAAAAAAAAAAAAAAAAAAAAAAAAAAAAAAAAAAAAAAAAAAAAAAAAAAAAAAAAAAAAAAAAAAAAAAAAAAAAAAAAAAAAAAAAAAAAAAAAAAAAAAAAAAAAAAAAAAAAAAAAAAAAAAAAAAAAAAAAAAAAAAAAAAAAAAAAAAAAAAAAAAAAAAAAAAAAAAAAAAAAAAAAAAAAAAAAAAAAAAAAAAAAAAAAAAAAAAAAAAAAAAAAAAAAAAAAAAAAAAAAAAAAAAAAAAAAAAAAAAAAAAAAAAAAAAAAAAAAAAAAAAAAAAAAAAAAAAAAAAAAAAAAAAAAAAAAAAAAAAAAAAAAAAAAAAAAAAAAAAAAAAAAAAAAAAAAAAAAAAAAAAAAAAAAAAAAAAAAAAAAAAAAAAAAAAAAAAAAAAAAAAAAAAAAAAAAAAAAAAAAAAAAAAAAAAAAAAAAAAAAAAAAAAAAAAAAAAAAAAAAAAAAAAAAAAAAAAAAAAAAAAAAAAAAAAAAAAAAAAAAAAAAAAAAAAAAAAAAAAAAAAAAAAAAAAAAAAAAAAAAAAAAAAAAAAAAAAAAAAAAAAAAAAAAAAAAAAAAAAAAAAAAAAAAAAAAAAAAAAAAAAAAAAAAAAAAAAAAAAAAAAAAAAAAAAAAAAAAAAAAAAAAAAAAAAAAAAAAAAAAAAAAAAAAAAAAAAAAAAAAAAAAAAAAAAAAAAAAAAAAAAAAAAAAAAAAAAAAAAAAAAAAAAAAAAAAAAAAAAAAAAAAAAAAAAAAAAAAAAAAAAAAAAAAAAAAAAAAAAAAAAAAAAAAAAAAAAAAAAAAAAAAAAAAAAAAAAAAAAAAAAAAAAAAAAAAAAAAAAAAAAAAAAAAAAAAAAAAAAAAAAAAAAAAAAAAAAAAAAAAAAAAAAAAAAAAAAAAAAAAAAAAAAAAAAAAAAAAAAAAAAAAAAAAAAAAAAAAAAAAAAAAAAAAAAAAAAAAAAAAAAAAAAAAAAAAAAAAAAAAAAAAAAAAAAAAAAAAAAAAAAAAAAAAAAAAAAAAAAAAAAAAAAAAAAAAAAAAAAAAAAAAAAAAAAAAAAAAAAAAAAAAAAAAAAAAAAAAAAAAAAAAAAAAAAAAAAAAAAAAAAAAAAAAAAAAAAAAAAAAAAAAAAAAAAAAAAAAAAAAAAAAAAAAAAAAAAAAAAAAAAAAAAAAAAAAAAAAAAAAAAAAAAAAAAAAAAAAAAAAAAAAAAAAAAAAAAAAAAAAAAAAAAAAAAAAAAAAAAAAAAAAAAAAAAAAAAAAAAAAAAAAAAAAAAAAAAAAAAAAAAAAAAAAAAAAAAAAAAAAAAAAAAAAAAAAAAAAAAAAAAAAAAAAAAAAAAAAAAAAAAAAAAAAAAAAAAAAAAAAAAAAAAAAAAAAAAAAAAAAAAAAAAAAAAAAAAAAAAAAAAAAAAAAAAAAAAAAAAAAAAAAAAAAAAAAAAAAAAAAAAAAAAAAAAAAAAAAAAAAAAAAAAAAAAAAAAAAAAAAAAAAAAAAAAAAAAAAAAAAAAAAAAAAAAAAAAAAAAAAAAAAAAAAAAAAAAAAAAAAAAAAAAAAAAAAAAAAAAAAAAAAAAAAAAAAAAAAAAAAAAAAAAAAAAAAAAAAAAAAAAAAAAAAAAAAAAAAAAAAAAAAAAAAAAAAAAAAAAAAAAAAAAAAAAAAAAAAAAAAAAAAAAAAAAAAAAAAAAAAAAAAAAAAAAAAAAAAAAAAAAAAAAAAAAAAAAAAAAAAAAAAAAAAAAAAAAAAAAAAAAAAAAAAAAAAAAAAAAAAAAAAAAAAAAAAAAAAAAAAAAAAAAAAAAAAAAAAAAAAAAAAAAAAAAAAAAAAAAAAAAAAAAAAAAAAAAAAAAAAAAAAAAAAAAAAAAAAAAAAAAAAAAAAAAAAAAAAAAAAAAAAAAAAAAAAAAAAAAAAAAAAAAAAAAAAAAAAAAAAAAAAAAAAAAAAAAAAAAAAAAAAAAAAAAAAAAAAAAAAAAAAAAAAAAAAAAAAAAAAAAAAAAAAAAAAAAAAAAAAAAAAAAAAAAAAAAAAAAAAAAAAAAAAAAAAAAAAAAAAAAAAAAAAAAAAAAAAAAAAAAAAAAAAAAAAAAAAAAAAAAAAAAAAAAAAAAAAAAAAAAAAAAAAAAAAAAAAAAAAAAAAAAAAAAAAAAAAAAAAAAAAAAAAAAAAAAAAAAAAAAAAAAAAAAAAAAAAAAAAAAAAAAAAAAAAAAAAAAAAAAAAAAAAAAAAAAAAAAAAAAAAAAAAAAAAAAAAAAAAAAAAAAAAAAAAAAAAAAAAAAAAAAAAAAAAAAAAAAAAAAAAAAAAAAAAAAAAAAAAAAAAAAAAAAAAAAAAAAAAAAAAAAAAAAAAAAAAAAAAAAAAAAAAAAAAAAAAAAAAAAAAAAAAAAAAAAAAAAAAAAAAAAAAAAAAAAAAAAAAAAAAAAAAAAAAAAAAAAAAAAAAAAAAAAAAAAAAAAAAAAAAAAAAAAAAAAAAAAAAAAAAAAAAAAAAAAAAAAAAAAAAAAAAAAAAAAAAAAAAAAAAAAAAAAAAAAAAAAAAAAAAAAAAAAAAAAAAAAAAAAAAAAAAAAAAAAAAAAAAAAAAAAAAAAAAAAAAAAAAAAAAAAAAAAAAAAAAAAAAAAAAAAAAAAAAAAAAAAAAAAAAAAAAAAAAAAAAAAAAAAAAAAAAAAAAAAAAAAAAAAAAAAAAAAAAAAAAAAAAAAAAAAAAAAAAAAAAAAAAAAAAAAAAAAAAAAAAAAAAAAAAAAAAAAAAAAAAAAAAAAAAAAAAAAAAAAAAAAAAAAAAAAAAAAAAAAAAAAAAAAAAAAAAAAAAAAAAAAAAAAAAAAAAAAAAAAAAAAAAAAAAAAAAAAAAAAAAAAAAAAAAAAAAAAAAAAAAAAAAAAAAAAAAAAAAAAAAAAAAAAAAAAAAAAAAAAAAAAAAAAAAAAAAAAAAAAAAAAAAAAAAAAAAAAAAAAAAAAAAAAAAAAAAAAAAAAAAAAAAAAAAAAAAAAAAAAAAAAAAAAAAAAAAAAAAAAAAAAAAAAAAAAAAAAAAAAAAAAAAAAAAAAAAAAAAAAAAAAAAAAAAAAAAAAAAAAAAAAAAAAAAAAAAAAAAAAAAAAAAAAAAAAAAAAAAAAAAAAAAAAAAAAAAAAAAAAAAAAAAAAAAAAAAAAAAAAAAAAAAAAAAAAAAAAAAAAAAAAAAAAAAAAAAAAAAAAAAAAAAAAAAAAAAAAAAAAAAAAAAAAAAAAAAAAAAAAAAAAAAAAAAAAAAAAAAAAAAAAAAAAAAAAAAAAAAAAAAAAAAAAAAAAAAAAAAAAAAAAAAAAAAAAAAAAAAAAAAAAAAAAAAAAAAAAAAAAAAAAAAAAAAAAAAAAAAAAAAAAAAAAAAAAAAAAAAAAAAAAAAAAAAAAAAAAAAAAAAAAAAAAAAAAAAAAAAAAAAAAAAAAAAAAAAAAAAAAAAAAAAAAAAAAAAAAAAAAAAAAAAAAAAAAAAAAAAAAAAAAAAAAAAAAAAAAAAAAAAAAAAAAAAAAAAAAAAAAAAAAAAAAAAAAAAAAAAAAAAAAAAAAAAAAAAAAAAAAAAAAAAAAAAAAAAAAAAAAAAAAAAAAAAAAAAAAAAAAAAAAAAAAAAAAAAAAAAAAAAAAAAAAAAAAAAAAAAAAAAAAAAAAAAAAAAAAAAAAAAAAAAAAAAAAAAAAAAAAAAAAAAAAAAAAAAAAAAAAAAAAAAAAAAAAAAAAAAAAAAAAAAAAAAAAAAAAAAAAAAAAAAAAAAAAAAAAAAAAAAAAAAAAAAAAAAAAAAAAAAAAAAAAAAAAAAAAAAAAAAAAAAAAAAAAAAAAAAAAAAAAAAAAAAAAAAAAAAAAAAAAAAAAAAAAAAAAAAAAAAAAAAAAAAAAAAAAAAAAAAAAAAAAAAAAAAAAAAAAAAAAAAAAAAAAAAAAAAAAAAAAAAAAAAAAAAAAAAAAAAAAAAAAAAAAAAAAAAAAAAAAAAAAAAAAAAAAAAAAAAAAAAAAAAAAAAAAAAAAAAAAAAAAAAAAAAAAAAAAAAAAAAAAAAAAAAAAAAAAAAAAAAAAAAAAAAAAAAAAAAAAAAAAAAAAAAAAAAAAAAAAAAAAAAAAAAAAAAAAAAAAAAAAAAAAAAAAAAAAAAAAAAAAAAAAAAAAAAAAAAAAAAAAAAAAAAAAAAAAAAAAAAAAAAAAAAAAAAAAAAAAAAAAAAAAAAAAAAAAAAAAAAAAAAAAAAAAAAAAAAAAAAAAAAAAAAAAAAAAAAAAAAAAAAAAAAAAAAAAAAAAAAAAAAAAAAAAAAAAAAAAAAAAAAAAAAAAAAAAAAAAAAAAAAAAAAAAAAAAAAAAAAAAAAAAAAAAAAAAAAAAAAAAAAAAAAAAAAAAAAAAAAAAAAAAAAAAAAAAAAAAAAAAAAAAAAAAAAAAAAAAAAAAAAAAAAAAAAAAAAAAAAAAAAAAAAAAAAAAAAAAAAAAAAAAAAAAAAAAAAAAAAAAAAAAAAAAAAAAAAAAAAAAAAAAAAAAAAAAAAAAAAAAAAAAAAAAAAAAAAAAAAAAAAAAAAAAAAAAAAAAAAAAAAAAAAAAAAAAAAAAAAAAAAAAAAAAAAAAAAAAAAAAAAAAAAAAAAAAAAAAAAAAAAAAAAAAAAAAAAAAAAAAAAAAAAAAAAAAAAAAAAAAAAAAAAAAAAAAAAAAAAAAAAAAAAAAAAAAAAAAAAAAAAAAAAAAAAAAAAAAAAAAAAAAAAAAAAAAAAAAAAAAAAAAAAAAAAAAAAAAAAAAAAAAAAAAAAAAAAAAAAAAAAAAAAAAAAAAAAAAAAAAAAAAAAAAAAAAAAAAAAAAAAAAAAAAAAAAAAAAAAAAAAAAAAAAAAAAAAAAAAAAAAAAAAAAAAAAAAAAAAAAAAAAAAAAAAAAAAAAAAAAAAAAAAAAAAAAAAAAAAAAAAAAAAAAAAAAAAAAAAAAAAAAAAAAAAAAAAAAAAAAAAAAAAAAAAAAAAAAAAAAAAAAAAAAAAAAAAAAAAAAAAAAAAAAAAAAAAAAAAAAAAAAAAAAAAAAAAAAAAAAAAAAAAAAAAAAAAAAAAAAAAAAAAAAAAAAAAAAAAAAAAAAAAAAAAAAAAAAAAAAAAAAAAAAAAAAAAAAAAAAAAAAAAAAAAAAAAAAAAAAAAAAAAAAAAAAAAAAAAAAAAAAAAAAAAAAAAAAAAAAAAAAAAAAAAAAAAAAAAAAAAAAAAAAAAAAAAAAAAAAAAAAAAAAAAAAAAAAAAAAAAAAAAAAAAAAAAAAAAAAAAAAAAAAAAAAAAAAAAAAAAAAAAAAAAAAAAAAAAAAAAAAAAAAAAAAAAAAAAAAAAAAAAAAAAAAAAAAAAAAAAAAAAAAAAAAAAAAAAAAAAAAAAAAAAAAAAAAAAAAAAAAAAAAAAAAAAAAAAAAAAAAAAAAAAAAAAAAAAAAAAAAAAAAAAAAAAAAAAAAAAAAAAAAAAAAAAAAAAAAAAAAAAAAAAAAAAAAAAAAAAAAAAAAAAAAAAAAAAAAAAAAAAAAAAAAAAAAAAAAAAAAAAAAAAAAAAAAAAAAAAAAAAAAAAAAAAAAAAAAAAAAAAAAAAAAAAAAAAAAAAAAAAAAAAAAAAAAAAAAAAAAAAAAAAAAAAAAAAAAAAAAAAAAAAAAAAAAAAAAAAAAAAAAAAAAAAAAAAAAAAAAAAAAAAAAAAAAAAAAAAAAAAAAAAAAAAAAAAAAAAAAAAAAAAAAAAAAAAAAAAAAAAAAAAAAAAAAAAAAAAAAAAAAAAAAAAAAAAAAAAAAAAAAAAAAAAAAAAAAAAAAAAAAAAAAAAAAAAAAAAAAAAAAAAAAAAAAAAAAAAAAAAAAAAAAAAAAAAAAAAAAAAAAAAAAAAAAAAAAAAAAAAAAAAAAAAAAAAAAAAAAAAAAAAAAAAAAAAAAAAAAAAAAAAAAAAAAAAAAAAAAAAAAAAAAAAAAAAAAAAAAAAAAAAAAAAAAAAAAAAAAAAAAAAAAAAAAAAAAAAAAAAAAAAAAAAAAAAAAAAAAAAAAAAAAAAAAAAAAAAAAAAAAAAAAAAAAAAAAAAAAAAAAAAAAAAAAAAAAAAAAAAAAAAAAAAAAAAAAAAAAAAAAAAAAAAAAAAAAAAAAAAAAAAAAAAAAAAAAAAAAAAAAAAAAAAAAAAAAAAAAAAAAAAAAAAAAAAAAAAAAAAAAAAAAAAAAAAAAAAAAAAAAAAAAAAAAAAAAAAAAAAAAAAAAAAAAAAAAAAAAAAAAAAAAAAAAAAAAAAAAAAAAAAAAAAAAAAAAAAAAAAAAAAAAAAAAAAAAAAAAAAAAAAAAAAAAAAAAAAAAAAAAAAAAAAAAAAAAAAAAAAAAAAAAAAAAAAAAAAAAAAAAAAAAAAAAAAAAAAAAAAAAAAAAAAAAAAAAAAAAAAAAAAAAAAAAAAAAAAAAAAAAAAAAAAAAAAAAAAAAAAAAAAAAAAAAAAAAAAAAAAAAAAAAAAAAAAAAAAAAAAAAAAAAAAAAAAAAAAAAAAAAAAAAAAAAAAAAAAAAAAAAAAAAAAAAAAAAAAAAAAAAAAAAAAAAAAAAAAAAAAAAAAAAAAAAAAAAAAAAAAAAAAAAAAAAAAAAAAAAAAAAAAAAAAAAAAAAAAAAAAAAAAAAAAAAAAAAAAAAAAAAAAAAAAAAAAAAAAAAAAAAAAAAAAAAAAAAAAAAAAAAAAAAAAAAAAAAAAAAAAAAAAAAAAAAAAAAAAAAAAAAAAAAAAAAAAAAAAAAAAAAAAAAAAAAAAAAAAAAAAAAAAAAAAAAAAAAAAAAAAAAAAAAAAAAAAAAAAAAAAAAAAAAAAAAAAAAAAAAAAAAAAAAAAAAAAAAAAAAAAAAAAAAAAAAAAAAAAAAAAAAAAAAAAAAAAAAAAAAAAAAAAAAAAAAAAAAAAAAAAAAAAAAAAAAAAAAAAAAAAAAAAAAAAAAAAAAAAAAAAAAAAAAAAAAAAAAAAAAAAAAAAAAAAAAAAAAAAAAAAAAAAAAAAAAAAAAAAAAAAAAAAAAAAAAAAAAAAAAAAAAAAAAAAAAAAAAAAAAAAAAAAAAAAAAAAAAAAAAAAAAAAAAAAAAAAAAAAAAAAAAAAAAAAAAAAAAAAAAAAAAAAAAAAAAAAAAAAAAAAAAAAAAAAAAAAAAAAAAAAAAAAAAAAAAAAAAAAAAAAAAAAAAAAAAAAAAAAAAAAAAAAAAAAAAAAAAAAAAAAAAAAAAAAAAAAAAAAAAAAAAAAAAAAAAAAAAAAAAAAAAAAAAAAAAAAAAAAAAAAAAAAAAAAAAAAAAAAAAAAAAAAAAAAAAAAAAAAAAAAAAAAAAAAAAAAAAAAAAAAAAAAAAAAAAAAAAAAAAAAAAAAAAAAAAAAAAAAAAAAAAAAAAAAAAAAAAAAAAAAAAAAAAAAAAAAAAAAAAAAAAAAAAAAAAAAAAAAAAAAAAAAAAAAAAAAAAAAAAAAAAAAAAAAAAAAAAAAAAAAAAAAAAAAAAAAAAAAAAAAAAAAAAAAAAAAAAAAAAAAAAAAAAAAAAAAAAAAAAAAAAAAAAAAAAAAAAAAAAAAAAAAAAAAAAAAAAAAAAAAAAAAAAAAAAAAAAAAAAAAAAAAAAAAAAAAAAAAAAAAAAAAAAAAAAAAAAAAAAAAAAAAAAAAAAAAAAAAAAAAAAAAAAAAAAAAAAAAAAAAAAAAAAAAAAAAAAAAAAAAAAAAAAAAAAAAAAAAAAAAAAAAAAAAAAAAAAAAAAAAAAAAAAAAAAAAAAAAAAAAAAAAAAAAAAAAAAAAAAAAAAAAAAAAAAAAAAAAAAAAAAAAAAAAAAAAAAAAAAAAAAAAAAAAAAAAAAAAAAAAAAAAAAAAAAAAAAAAAAAAAAAAAAAAAAAAAAAAAAAAAAAAAAAAAAAAAAAAAAAAAAAAAAAAAAAAAAAAAAAAAAAAAAAAAAAAAAAAAAAAAAAAAAAAAAAAAAAAAAAAAAAAAAAAAAAAAAAAAAAAAAAAAAAAAAAAAAAAAAAAAAAAAAAAAAAAAAAAAAAAAAAAAAAAAAAAAAAAAAAAAAAAAAAAAAAAAAAAAAAAAAAAAAAAAAAAAAAAAAAAAAAAAAAAAAAAAAAAAAAAAAAAAAAAAAAAAAAAAAAAAAAAAAAAAAAAAAAAAAAAAAAAAAAAAAAAAAAAAAAAAAAAAAAAAAAAAAAAAAAAAAAAAAAAAAAAAAAAAAAAAAAAAAAAAAAAAAAAAAAAAAAAAAAAAAAAAAAAAAAAAAAAAAAAAAAAAAAAAAAAAAAAAAAAAAAAAAAAAAAAAAAAAAAAAAAAAAAAAAAAAAAAAAAAAAAAAAAAAAAAAAAAAAAAAAAAAAAAAAAAAAAAAAAAAAAAAAAAAAAAAAAAAAAAAAAAAAAAAAAAAAAAAAAAAAAAAAAAAAAAAAAAAAAAAAAAAAAAAAAAAAAAAAAAAAAAAAAAAAAAAAAAAAAAAAAAAAAAAAAAAAAAAAAAAAAAAAAAAAAAAAAAAAAAAAAAAAAAAAAAAAAAAAAAAAAAAAAAAAAAAAAAAAAAAAAAAAAAAAAAAAAAAAAAAAAAAAAAAAAAAAAAAAAAAAAAAAAAAAAAAAAAAAAAAAAAAAAAAAAAAAAAAAAAAAAAAAAAAAAAAAAAAAAAAAAAAAAAAAAAAAAAAAAAAAAAAAAAAAAAAAAAAAAAAAAAAAAAAAAAAAAAAAAAAAAAAAAAAAAAAAAAAAAAAAAAAAAAAAAAAAAAAAAAAAAANGTGAGCAGCTTATCATTGTGCTGTTCTTGCGAGTCTTACCATCGGAGTGCTGTGCTCATTGCTTGTGCACACGTCTTTGCATTGGTTGCTTGTTTGCATGTAAGGCGCGCCCTTGAGGCCCCTTTACCATATTCACAAAAGGCGCGCCCTTGAGGCCCCTTTGCATATTGGAGGTGAACCTAGATAGGGCCGGTCTTCGGACGGTCGTGTGACTGAGATACTGGTAACGGGAAACTCGCGATACAGTGGCACGTTACTTTCATTAAACTCAAGCTCACGGTTCGCTTGGCAAATGAAACTACAGATTAAAATTCGACTGTTCTTGACTTGTCCATGGTGCTGTGATGTCTGGCATGGTTCCTTAGCAGATGGGTTTTCATGACAGTCTGGTCAAAGTAGCCAATATTCTCGTTTGGCTTGTGTGTACGCCAAACTAGCAAGTCGGCATTTCTCTTCTTCTAGACCTATCGACGCCATCTCGCACCGACGCCCTCGCGCGTGACATCGCTTATGTCACGACCACCTACAGCTCGGCTTGCTTCAAACAAAACAGGGTCGCAGTTCACAGCATTGCTGACATTGTGGTGAGCGTCGAGCTTTTAAAAACTTGGCGCAACCAACTACTCAGTCAAACTAACAGTCAGATTGCCGTGGGCTGAAAGATGGAGGTGTTGAGGCCTCGGCGGTGATGGCTACGAATGAGGTGGGGAAAGCCGTAGATGGAGGCAGCGACGGCGGCGGCATGGCCTTGTGGGGCGGGGTTGGCGAGGCCTTTGAGGGCGGCGAGGCCTTCTGGGGCGGGGGCGACGAGGCCTTCAATTGTCATTGTCATCGTCACAGTCATCGTCATCGTCATCGTCGTCTTTGTCGTGGTGATGCTTAGTTAGCGGCGGTGGCGAGGCGGTGTCGGCGGTGGCGAGGTCTTGCCGGGCGGCGGCGGCGGCGGCGGCGAAGCCTTGCGGGGCGGCGGTCGCCAGGCTTTGCGTGGCTTGCCCATTCTGAACGTTGAAATCTGGCACACCACCACAGCTGCTTGTCGCAGTCAGGACTGACATGTCAAGACCACAAGATGCTTGTATCTTGTGTGTAGCAGGCTGACCTGACGAGATCCAAGAAAGTTGTGGCCTTATCACTATCAGGACCAAGTACAGTGATCCCCATATCGCCTCCACCACAGCGACCAGGACTTGTTCCGCAACTAGGGTTGGTGGAGGACAAACAGCTTGACGACGCATGTAATGTCACCGTAATGTTCAGATCCAAAGGGGAGTTCGTTGTCAAAATTATAAGTTCCGGTCCCTTCGGTGACTGCCATGTACACCTATGAATAGGCCATCCAGAGCCGGTCTTATCAGGCTGGACAGCTGACACCTTTATTTCTCTAATTACTCAGAAGTACATGCTTGAAGATGTGGTTGCATGTGCTGCATGTCGCTTATGCTGCAGCTGAGCATCTTCACCTCGCCTGGAAAGTAAATGACCATCAGCCGAGCATGAAAGCTCCACCGTGGCTTCCTGCAAAAATGTGTCGCCCCTAGGCACACATCCATGGCGATTAAGGGTCATTGTGGCCATCGGTTTGTCAAGCCTAGTCCTACAAGCAGACCTCCAGAATGACCTCAACGCTCCTGGCGGCAGGGTGCCTGCTCAGTGTATGAATGACCAGCCCCGGCGCTTGTGCTTGTCCGCAGGTCAGCAAGCCTCCTTGCCAAGCGAGTCTGAGGCAGGGAAACAGAGCTGTGACCCATTGGCAAGCAATGGCATTATCAAGTGACGAAGCTAAGAGCAGGGAATGCTGCGGGGTCGAGGTCTGCGGCGCCATTCAGGTCATTGTCGCAAACGACAATGCCTGAGACAATGGCCCTGCCAGCGGCCCGCATGGCCGTTACTGCCAGGACAGCCAAGAACAGCAGGCATGTGACAGTTGCCCTCTTCATGGCGCCGGCCGGCCTGCGTTCGCAGGCAGACCAGCAATGCAGGTTCTGGGCAGCGAGGATGGGGAGAGGGAGCTGGCGTGGAGAGCGTGGAGTGCAGGTGTGGCGGACTAGCGGCCTCCGGGGCCGCCAGCAACGCAGAGTGCCAAGCCCGGTATTACGCTGCCGGTGATTGTTAAGCGGCACCGAGTTACTTTTGCCTACTGCTCCTTCCTCGTTGGAAGCACTGAGTTGCTGCCGGCCTCCATGCCGGAGCCTGTCGCCGTCACCGCCATGGGCAAGAAGGCGAGGAAAAAAGAGAAAGTGCTCGCCCTTAGAGAAGAGCGGCTGGCTCCGCCCACCAGGAGCTGCTCGCGGCGCACCCGGACCCGGCAGGCCAGGCGGTCTCCTTTGCGCACCTAGCGCACACCGCCGACCTGCGCGTCCAAGCGCGCATCGCGGCCGTGGTCGACAAGGCCGCCTACACCACCGCCGTGCTGCAGCTCCCCGAGGCCCACTTGCGCGGGCGAGCGAGACTCCACTCAGCCTCCTCCCCGGGGGCAGCGGCGTGGCTCCAGGCCCTCCCCCTCAACGACGCCCTCACCCTCCCGGACGAGGTATTCCGTAGTGCCGTCCACCGGCTCCTAGGCCTACCGCCGCCATGTCTCCAGGGTGTGCGTCAATGTGAGTGTGGCGAGCGCGGGGCCGAGCCTGGAGAGCTGGCTGCTCATGTTCTGCGCTGTTCCCACGGCGGAGAGTGGACAGCGGCCCACGACCGCCTCCGCAACGTGATGCATGGCATCCTGTTGGAGGCGGGCTTCTCCGGGGCAGCGGAGCACTCCGGCATCATGCCGGTCCAGGAAAGGGCCAACGGTCTCCACGCCCGGCGTGTAGACCTGGTGGCCACCCCACAGGCCGGCGGGCCACGTCTTCTCCTGGACGTGGTGACCACTGATGCCTACGACCGCTCACACCCAGCTCAATGTGCCACCAAGGCTGGGTATGCGGTCGCCTGCGCTGCTCAGGCCAAAGAGCTGAAGTACGCTGACCACCCGCGGGAAGACGAGTTCTTCCCGTTGGCCATTGATACCCATGGGGCGCTGGGCGCTCGGTGGCTCGAGCTGCTCACCCAGCTCGCCCGCCACACCATCGCCCGTCGCTTCCATGGGGAGCCGGTCGATTTTCCTGCAGTCGGGTCGCTGGCGCAAGTGTATCGAATGCGCCTGGCCGTCTCGCTGCAGAGGTCTATGGCCCGGGCGTTGCACCTTCGTGCCGGCAGAGCCCTCGCTGCTGCCTCTGGCTCTGGCCAGGGGACCCACTTCAACGAGCCGAGCATCTCCGACCTGCGGCTGCTTAGCAGAGGTTACTGAGTGATTCTCCTGTAGCTCTTTGGATTTTGTCCATTCCCCTGGCCCCCTTCTCGTCCTCTGTTCATTCTTTTTTGGGCTGGCTTTTCCAGCCCCTATTCTCAATGGGCGAGCACTTTCTTTTGGCAAAGCCAGCCCAAAAAGAATGGACAATGTTCGAAGTCAAGATGAAAAAGATGCCGAAAAAGGGACTAGACTACAAAGCACAAGACGATGCAGAGGGAAATTCGGACGTGATGCTCAGTATCCGCGTGTGAGCAACAGCATATTAGAATAACTCGAGGCAGGAAAGCGGCACGCTGCCGAGACCCTGAGGCAGCAGGGGGCATCCACAACCTCCTCCGCGATGCCCTGGCGGGCTTGATGCGCGACGCCAGCTATCGTGCGGTTGTGGAAGTCAACGACATCATGCCTATCACCACAGACGCCCAGGGACGTCATCGTCGCCGCACACTTGACGTTGTGGGCGTGCAACCTGGTGGAGGACCACGGGCCTTGGTCGTTGTCGTTGTTACGGAGGCGTATAAAGATCCAGCTTCGACACACATCGCTGGCCTCGCAGTGGGTGGTGCAGAACAAAGAAAGTTGCGGCACTCTGATTACCCCCAATGCGACCAGCTCCTGCCAGCGGCAGTCGACATCTTTGGCTGTCTGGGTCCTCGCTTCCACGCACTTCTCCAGAATATTACCAATTTAGGCTACACACGTTGTGCAGATGTGTGCTTGCCAGCTGGTGGGCTTGCCAGCTGCATATCAGTCATTCTTGCGACGACGAGTATCGGCCTGTTTGCAGCATGCCCAGGCTAATGCTTTGCACCAGAGAGCTGGGCGAGCTCTAGTTGGTGGCAGAAGGGCTTTATATCTGACATCTAGTATTCAGGCATCGATTAGTGACCTTCATGTTTTGACCCGTGGTTACTGAGCGGGTCAATTTGCTGAAGGTTATGTAGGTCTTCAGATGTGCTTGCCTTTGTACTTGGCCATTTGGCCCTCGTTTGTTTCAAATACACAGAAGTGTTCCTCCAAGAGAGCCGCTTCTCCATCGCCTGAGCCTCAATTGAGTGACGGTAATAATACGGGACCCGGGCTTTCGTCTAGCTCTAAAAGGGCACTAAGGAATAGCCCATCTCAACAGGTTATAACCCCACCGGCCACTACAGTGCTTCACTCCGCTCGGTTCCATCCAAGCCGTCGGCATCAACTTTGGTTGAGAGAACTTCCCCTCGTGGAGTCTTGAAGTCACAATTGTGCTGCAAGCCATTGGTCTTTGGGAACTGATTAATATTTGTCCTGACAGCCTGTGAATACATCGCCAATATGGCGGAGCATGATTTATCAGGCTAGAGCAATTACTTTGTCTCAACATAGTACATAATCAATTGCCACAACATTTAGCTCTTAGACACTTCAAAGGCCTGTTGGGACAGGCTTGTAGAGCTCTACCAACCTAATTCTCTCGCTAACGAGATGTTTAACTTCAGAGGACTACTTGGCTTTAGGATGACAAAGCCTCCTTACTGACGACACATGTAGATGCTATGAAAAGTCTAGGAAACAACTTGCTGTCATAGGCAGTCCGATCTCGGATAAGCACATGGCCTCATATTTGCTGTATAGCTTGCCTTCCTCTATGAACTGGTACTGACCTCCCTGAGAACCAGCTCCTTCTCTCTCACAAGTCATATCCAGACTAGTACTGGAAGAGACTAAGAGAAAGGACACGGTTCAAGGTTCTTAGCAATTTCAAAAGGGCCTCCCATCTGTTCCTCTTGTAAAAGCCTAGACACACTGAGAAAACTTGCCAGAAGATATACTTACAATTGGAAAACCCCCTCACCCGAGAACCAAGTCGGTGTCGTCAGAGGAAGCTTTTATGGCTGCCTCCAGTATTAACACTACTGATTCTGCAAACAGTGATGAGTGGTGGATAATCTCTGGAGCCACTCAGCATATCTGCTGTCACCAGTCATGTTTCAGCAGTTACTAACGTACTTCACCCCTGACCATCACCTATGCAGATGGTAACATCGCCTATGCTGTAGGTATAGGTGCATTAAAATCCCTGTCAAGTAAAGAGTAAAAATGTACCATGTATTTTGAAGGATGTGCTCCATGTTCCGATTATGAAGAACAATCTCTCTTCTCTCGTCATCTAAGCTACTAAATGGCAAGGAAGTGAGATTATGGGCAGATACATAAGAATTTACAAACTCTTCCACGGGATTGGTAGTAGCTGCTGGCGTCAGCAAGGAAGGATGTATCGCTTGCAATGCACTATACTTACATAGCAGCTACAGATTGTGCTTTTGTCACCAGCTCCATGCCAAGGCCAGGTCAAGTCAACTTGGACATCTTGGACATCATAATCTCCAAGAGCTCTCTCACAGGATAAGGTGAGTGGGATGAACTAAGCATCAGCCTGATGCCTTCTATGAAGGTTGTGCTTTAGGCAAGCAGCATAGGTTACCCTTCTCAGGGGAGAATGCAACCAGAGCTGAAGAGTCGTTAGAGTTGGTCCACAGTAATGTGTGCGTAGCAATTGACGATGCTTCTCTTAAAGGTAGCAAGTAATAATTACCTTAGTAATCGATAAGTCAAGGATGACATTGATTTGTTTTCTGAAGCTTAAGAATGAGGTGCTGACTAGGTGTTAGGATTTCCATCTCATGGCAGAGAGGCAGATAGGCCGTAAGCTAAAGATGCTGCGAAGTGATGGTGGAGGTGCACTGAGCCAGCAACTCAAATTGTGGAGGATCGCCTCCAAGATCGGCAGCCATAACCGTCATCAGCCAGCATTCCCTTCCCTTGACTTCCTATTCAAAGCTAAACACAGCCATCTGAATCTCCCTGCTGCAAGACGAAAGCTGACAACTCACAGTCAGATCATTTACGAGTAGCCACCTTTGCACAAGCAGATGTCGACATCTATTAAATCCTATTGCCTGGTTTTCTCCCTCAACAACGGCTTCCTGGAACTGAGACCTTGACCGTATATGCTTCTTCCATGGACGAATTTTCTGATGTCGTCACCAATTCTTCACTGTTCGTAAGGGACTGCTTCTGACCCTGAAGTGTGTGGCAACCTGTGGGGTGTGGGCCTAAGGCCGGGCTGCGGGGGTGACCGATACCTATGCTCTTCTAGCCCTACTAAGCCTAGATTTTTAGTACCTGCGGACCAGTCACTACTGGTAATCCACTCGTCTATGGCAGCTTGCGATGAAGCCCCCTTCAACCTGATCTCTATCTGATCGTCCAGGCCCACAAGCCGGACGAAGCGTCTCAGTGCGCTGGCCACCTGTGCAGCGTCAGACAGAAGGACGCCCGAAGCGGGCGACCGCTGGAGCTCAGCACTGGCATCACGGCCATGAGATTCCAGCAGTGCAGGGGGCGACGTCGACAAAAGGGCTGCCTCTGTCGGCTCTGCTGCCTGCAAATGGCCACCGGTGCTGGAAGTGGCTGCCTCAGGTGCAGCTGTTTCGTTAAGCACTCCATCCCCTGGAGCCAGTAGAGCAGCATCGCCGAGCTTCCACTCCAGCTCGGCAACGCCTGGCTTGCTCGCAACAGCCTCGCCCTGTGCCTCTCTGGCTTTCTCCTCTGCTGGGACTGTGTATAAGGCTCTCACAGGAGTCATTGCGGCCTCCTCCATGAGCTCCTGGAACTTGCCCAAGGGCAGCGACTGATTCATTGCAGCCTGGGCTGCTCGGCCCTGGAAGCGCAAGGGCTCACCTTCCTGGCTCCAAGTGCTGCCAGTGCTGGTCAACTGCAGAGCAAGGTCAACATCGCTGCTGTTGCCGAGCTCCTTCAGCCTCTCTGCGGCCATGCCCAGTTGCTCGTGTGGGCCTGCCTGGTCCACCACCTGCAGCTCAGGCTGTTCTGATGGCGAGTTGGCAAGCGACTCGTCATCAGAGACCATGCTTGAGGACGCAAGAGCCAGTATCTCTTGCATCCGGTCTGGCCAGTCCGAATTCAGCCTCCTTGCAAAGTCCTCTATCTCTCTGCAGCATACAAGTGAGGCAAATTTTACTTAGCACGGCTAGTTGAGTACAAAAAGAGCATGGTTGTGTGAACTAGCCCAAATAGCTGAGAGCAAAAGAGCCATCAATTTGCAGATGCAAAGCTTGCAGCAATACTTCTTAGCCCCTCCTGCAGTAGCATAGCTCCTGAAGCATGCTACTACGCTACACCTCGAAACAATGCATGGTGGCCTAGTACTGACAGGCGCCTGGAGAAGCACAGAAGCACAGAAGCAGCACACCTGTCCAGTCGCTCCTTCTCCAAAGGATCAAGGCCATCATCGTCATCAAAATCCTCTTCATCAAATATGAGATCGCCTCTTGAAGACGCTGCCTCCTTGAACGACTTGCCTTTGCTAACCCTGGTGACACCCTTGCTCTTCAAGGCCTGCAAGCAAGACCCGAAGAAGTTGGGTAAATGTCAAAAGTACTCCAATTTGCCTAAGCAGCAGGTCAAAGCTATACGCAGAAAGCATGCACCTTCTCAGGCATTCTCATGTCTAGATTGATGCAGAACTTGACATGCACACCTTTGCAGCCTTTGTCCGCTGTGGCTTCTGGCCATCCTCCCCCTGAACATGTGCCTCGGTCTCTTGCATTATGGACTCTTCAAGTGCCCCACCCTGAGACAGAGCAGCCTGATACACTCACAAACGACAATGACGGGGTGTTCTTCTGGTCAGACATGCACCAATGACAATTACTGAAGAATGCAAATGACGCGTCCTTCAGGAATGGCTTATCTGACAGCATGCATGCTCTCTGCTTAGGCCCTGATCTTCCCACCATTCCTCCAGCTGAGGCTTGCAAGGGAATGTCGCCACGCAAGTCCTTCCTCCTCCTGTTCTTCTTCTTCTTTGCTCTGCTGCCTGTTGTCTTCTCATCTGCAACACCAAGTGCATCAATGACACAAAATGGTTAAAGTCAAGGAGATGCTGAAGTTATTTCAAATGACGTGCTCAGAATATGCTGAAAGTGAAGATTCTCTGAGATGGTAGAGAGCCTTTGCGCAGTCACTTCAAGGGGGGAGTGGACATTGGTGGACAACAACCCATTGTACCTGCTCTATTTCCGTCAATGAAGGAAAGAAGGTCATCTACCGAGCGCTCATCACAAGGTTTGTCCTCCAACTCCATCAACGAAGTCTGTGAAGCCAAAGATGTCCCACTGTAAGTGTCTGCATGACTTCGCAGGCCCACGTGGTCATCAACGCCATCAATTCCCAATTCATCTCAACAGCAGCACGGTATCTGCCTGGGAGCAGTTAAACACCTCTTCCGCGTTACTAATAGCAGACAATGAGCTATTGCTGAGGAAGTATGAGATTCAGGAAACCTTCAAAAGCTTCTTCTGCTGAAGCTCTTTGCGTTTTCTTGCGTACAATCGATTGAGAAGCCTGATCCGAGGGTCATCCGTAGCGTTCTTGACAGGCTCCAGCTTCTCCTCCTGGCAATGTCTTCAATCCGATTGCAATCAGGATCGTTTTGCACAACTGGAGCGCAAGTCGATGAATACTTGTCTTAGACTTGTCAGTGTGGAGCTAGGAGCTCAGACACTCTTTATTGTTGTCTGAATGACAACGTTGCTTTCACAGCAGCTACTACCACTGCACTGCGCCTACCTCTCCTCCTTCCTACTGCTGCTATCAGTTTCCAGCTGCAATGAGAATGCCAATGGTTAGGTGCTGAGTTGCACTCAAGCACCTTGCTCTCCCGTGACACTCTTGTGAGAGGCTATCATACAAGGTAGCCTCACCTCAGTCAGGTCATCTGGCAAATGGAAGGTCTCTCTGATCTCCTCCGGCGTTTTGCCCTCAATCATGCGAGCAAGAGCCCGGCTGGTGAGATCTACAAGAGGCTTCATGTCCAAGCTGTCGGCAGCAGACGTGAGCTCGCAGAGCTTCCTCGTATCCAGCCTGATAAACTTCTCATCGAAAATCTTCCGCTCCTGTTAACATCCAAGCAAAACCATACCAATTAGTGCTTTGCTACTTCTTGTATTATGTTCTTTATGCTGCTATGAAGGCCACTCCACAGATTAATCCCACCAAGTAACAACAGTGCTGCCAGATACGTGCCATCTAAGCAGTTAGGTAGTTCCAAGAGTTGAAAAACCTTCAGCTACGTATGGATCCAGAGTTGAACTGTGATGAGGTACTTGCAGACAGACAATGAACTAGGATAACATACCTTGTCGGATCTGCCAGGCACCTTATGGAAGCGGCAGAAATCTAGAATAAGTCTCAGCACCCCAGAGGTCACTTGCTTTGGAAGGACAATTGCAGCATCTTCGGAGGCGCCATGGCCTGAGTGAGTGACCTCCCTCTGTACCAGCGGCAACAAGAGGGCAACATCCCGCTCTACCTCGTGCACATCTCCGCCCACTGTCTCCAGCCACACCAAAGAGCTCCTCACCACCTGCAGCTTCAGCCACAGAAGATGGTGAGGCTCATACACGGGTGTGCAAAAGAAACCTGCACTTGAACAATGCATACAGATGCTCTCCCTGATCCCATCAGCAATGAGCCTGCTCTTGTTTGCAGGACTTGCCAGTCTTCTGAACCCTAATCTTGCCAGTACTTTGCAGCTACAATTGTAATAGCCTGTAGACCTAATCCTCAAGAGCATAGACGTAGGAACAATGTACTGCGCCCTGCAGCTGCCTGAGCTCACTCTCGGTTTCCAGGTTTCTGTAACATGACACAAGAACAAGCTGTGCACCTTCTTCGGCAGGTGCCACGCTGAAAGTACGCCTTCTGTTAGACCCTGATGACTGCTGCAACACCAAAATAAGCGACCGAGTGACCGAGTGACCGAATGAACGAGTGACCGAGTGACTGAGTGACCAAGTGACCGAGTACCCGAGCGACCGACCTCCACAGCAGGCTTGCTGGATGAACTTAGTATCTCAAAGTAGGAGATGGCATCGTAAGAGTTCACTAAGTGACGGTGCCAGCAGAATGTCAAAGTACAGGTTCTACGCTCCAAGCCGTGTGATGGCAGCAGCCAGTCGGCGCTCAGAGGAAACCAGATGGACTAAGCAACCCTAGCTCTGTCCGCAGCCTTCCGCCACCAAGACACAAGAGAGTGCAAGATTTGTCTTGACGCTTGACCCGATGAAGCAGCAGCTCAGGCGGATGTAGCTCAGGCGGCTGTCGATCGACGGGGTTCACCTCCATGCCCGCAGCAGCGCTCTTGGTCCCGGTCGGCGAGTCCGGCCCGTCCACACGCCTGCCGCTCCCGGCTCGAGTGAGCTCATGTGAGTGTGGCCGCGGCGTGGCGTCCGGGCCTGCGAATGCGGTGGCGCTCCCGCCGCCGCCGCCGTCGTCGCCCGAGGCCCCGCCGGAAGAATAGCCACCGCGCTCGGGCTGTTGGCGGTCGGCGGAAGGTATAGCGGATGCCGCCGCCGCCGCCGCCCGCGAGCCTCGCGGCTCTCACGCAGCCGCCGCCGGGAAGTGGCCGTCGCGGCGGCGGCGCCGG
>WELB01000014.1:713001-739331 GCA_009602725.1 Spirogloea muscicola
GGCGGCGGCGGCGGCGGCGGCGGCGGCGGCGGCGATCCGCAGGGTGGTGGGATGTATGGCGGGGGGCCCATGGGCGGCATGGGCGGCATGAGAGGGCCGCCTCCAGGCCCCATGGGCCCTGGCGGGCACATGGGCGGCCCGCACCCCGGCATGATGGGCGGGCCGCCTCCAGGCAGCCAGTTTGGCGGGCCGCCGCAGGGGCCGCCGTATGGCCATGGCCAGTACGGCATGGGCCCCCCTGGCGGCGGCCCCTATGGGCACGGCCATCAAGGGTTCATGTGACACGGCGCTTCCTTACGCACTCGCTTGCGCGCGTCCCAGAATCCTCAGTCCAAGCCTCGCAGCCTTAGTTTGACCATCTCAACCTGTTATTTCCATATGCCTGATCCGCTTCAGCAGAGCAATTTCCCAATCCCACCTAACCGTTTTTCCAGATTCTCACTTTGTGCGCTGTCCCCAAGCACTATCCTTAAGAGCAGGCCCCGTGAATCTGCCTTCGACCGCTGACTTTTGTACGCTCTTTCCTTTTTCAGCACCCAAGCGCTTAACTCATGAGCACCATAGCTTCACAAACTATCTCGGCACACGATTTTGGCCGCAGTAGTCTTGTGATTCCTGCGAGCCCAAGTGGTGGATCTCAGGCAGGCTCAGATGAAGCCGTAGGCGTGGCCCTCTGACAAGCCCTGCCCCCTCCTCCTCCTTCATGACCCCGTCTCTGTGCAACCACGAAAACATCCCATCTTCTCCCCTAACCGATCCTTCTCTCTCTTGGGCTACCTTTCCGCAGCCAGTGCACCCAGCAGAGATTAATCAGATCTTAGATACATGTATCTTTACATGGCCATCCTTGTGAGGGTCTTCCTTGATAACATACAAAGCAGTTCAGTTGAAAATCATGCAGGCTGGTATGACAACAACTCTTGCCTCCCGGCAACCTGCATAAATTCTGGCCTGCTCGAATAATTTGATATCTTGCTGCACAATTTTCTGACTATACTGTCCAGTGTGAGAGAACAAAAACAGCGCCCCAAGCTCGTGGGAAGTCAATGGGGCACCTCATGCCATACATGGATGGCATGTACAGTCAATGATTCCTAGCGGGTGAGGACAGTGTTCTCTTGGCTCTGGCCCTGGACCTCTGCCATTTCAAGAATATTTGCATGCTGAGGCCAGCGAAGACCATGAAGACTCCTCCCCATTGCTCGACTGCCAATGGGCTTCCGGTCCACACGGCCGATATAAGGATGCTCATGAACTTGCGAGTGGTAGTGATGGTTGTGTTAGTTAAGGCGCCAAAGGTGTTGATCGTCAGAAATATGAAGTTCTGGCCAACTGCGCCACAAAGGCAGAAGAGGATAATGTCAAAAGCTGCCTCCCTGTGGGCGAAGCAGAAGTCCCATGCCTCGAAGCCACCGCCCCATGGAGTATGAACATGAAGAAAAACATGTAGATCGTACTCCAGAAATTCATGCCCATCATAAGGGAGTACACGCTTGTCTTGGGGTGCCTGTATGTAGGACGAAAAATTTTAGTCGCACCTTCAGATTCCTACACTAAGACACGCAGTGCCTATCAGCAGTACAGGATCAAAAGCTTGGAGGAAAGGACCTCATGCATCATACTGGAGATGAGATATATAGATGCAGGATAGCATGAGTGACCCTTAGTCAAGCACACCCGCGGGCACCTCTCTGTGATAGAATCTTGTGTTGCATTGGTGAATCCGTCCAAGCCCAGGTTGAGGAAGCACATCAAATAACCAAGGGGTGCGTTGGGGTGGGCTAACTTCTTGGCAGCTTTGGCAGAGCTCTGGGTGTGCCAAGTCCATCAGACGTCAGGCATTGCATACTTACTCAGACGCCGACATTGCAACTGGCAAGTTTGTCAAGCCCACGAGGAGAGCTGATGGCCAGCAAAAGGACAACCAAGGAGACTTGTAACACATACTAATGCAGCTGCAGACTGCAGCAGCCAGATGTCATAGATTGTGCAGTTTGTGCATTGACCTTGAACAGTGCAAAAAGTGAGACGCCCCCTGCCACGAGGATGGTGCACACATACTCGGGCACAGTATAGTGCACCCGGTAAAGCATCGCGCCCATCAACATAACAGGGATCATCTTGGACGACTTGGCAAGCACCTGGCATGCCAAGGGAACAAGCCACCAGTAAGTAGAGCAGCCGGAGTACAAGACTCCTGGCAACTGTACGAAGAAAGTCAGACCAACGTGATGACCAACAACCCCAACGGCGATGCTGAGAAGTTTGATTTCGTGACATGACATGGCCATCTTGAAGCTGGCCTTCCTGAGACTGTTAGAGTATTTGTTGTGCAGAATATAACCAATGACAGAGATCAAGATGACTACAGATGGCAGACTTTTCCTACGGGGAATTGTCTGATACATCATGCGAGCATTGCAGAATGGAGGACTACTGCAGGAGCTCTGTCCACTTGGTAAGCCTTGCACTAGCTTGCCACAACTTGTCTTGTCAGATGCAATGGCTGAGAAGGTCATCATCCAAGCCGAAGGCCAATCTCAAAAAGTGCTATTACTACTATGCAGAAAGCTGCAGGAGGTCTAAGCAGCTTACTTGTGCCGGGTAGCTGATGTACTTGAGCGCCTCAATGCCCAGCGCTGGTCCGATGGTGTTGCTTACGCTAGCAGTGGCGTAGACCCAGATGGGCGGCTGCGATTGGTCCATTGGCACGAAGCAGAGCAGCACTGCGTTGAGACAGTCATCATGTCAACTCAGCATGGACTGGTAACAGCAGTGCAGGTTGGCAGTTAGTGAATGCTCGCAGGTTCATTGTGCATAGCGGTCTCAAAGCGCAGGTCCTTTATGGTGAGCCCTGAACCCTCGAACCCCAGACCCCATAGACCCAACTTCTGCGTCGAGTTGGTCAAGGCCGGCGGCTCACTCAGCGACGCCCAGGTGAAGCAGACCACGTTCTGGGCGAGGTTGAGGAACGTGAGGTGCTCAAAGCGCTGCTGCTCGGGCCCAAACTTCTTGGTGGACCTGCCGCAGTGGGCGATCGGTGGCATCCGGGGCAGGCGAGGCGCCATCAGTGAACAGCCTTCGGAAGACATTAGTGCACGGAATGGTAAGCAGTGGTGATTCGCCCGACTTGGAGGACAGAGGGCACTAAAAGCATTGAGCGGCGCCGTCCTCGCAGTGCAGCTGGCAGCCGAGGGGCCATGGCCGAGAGCGACATTGCCGCGGCGGCGGCGGCGGCGGCGGGTGCGGGCGCCTCACAGGTTTTCCTGGACGACGCCCTGGGTAAGGTAGGACGCCCAGATGCCGGCGACGCAGAAGAGGAGCAGCGCCGCCTGCCGGCCCTGCCGCCCGGGCTTGTGCGCCAGTGCCGCCATGCCGCCGCCGCCGGCCTCCGCGGAGCCGCCGCCGGCNCACCGTCGCCGCCGCCACCGCGAACGCCGCCGCCGCCGCAGCCGCCGTCGCCGACGCCGTCGCCGCCGGAGGCCGCCGCGGGGATGCAGGCAGCAGCTCGCTGCCAGAGCTCTGGGCCTCGAGCCGGTCCCGTTAGGACTAACAGCGGCGGTTTGCGGAGACACAGATCACTTATGGCAGCGGCTGCGGGGTGCCCGCGACTGACGGGGATATGCCTTCGCGGCCCACCTGGCCGACGCCGTGGCTCGCTTCCCGGGGGGGCCCGGGAACTCGTGGTCGCGGCCAATGGATCTCTGTTAGCGTGCCGGTTAGCAGCCCATTATGCTGTGCAGGGGGGCATGGTAGGTGACGCGCGTGCCGCCTCTCGGACGCCTCTGATTGGCCGGGCGACCGCCTTGCTGGCATTTTCGTGTTGACGTGGGCCAATCAAGAGCCGGCTGGCGATATGTTGGATCCACGTAGGACTGATCACGTGGACTCCCGCCAGAACTGGTGTTCGAACCTCGGCTGCCACACGGATTATCGTCGGACAGGGGCCGCCGCCGTCGCCGCCGCCGCCGGTGGCGGCGGCGGCGGAGACGTCTTGTCCGTGGCTGGATTCAGAGCCCTCAGACGGCGCGAATCAAAGCTGGCGGACCGTCGGCGGCTCACCAATCGTCCTCTGGCGGAGGCGTGGGCACCTCGTGGCGCGTGCTTGGCAACGCTTGCCGTGCTTGGTTGCTCCACATTGCCACGACGGGGACCAAGCTAGAGCCGATGAGCGAAAAGAAGTGTTGCCGCGTGCTGGCAAAGCCAAGGCCGTCGGGGGACGCGGCGCAGCTCCTGCGATGCTACATCAGGGGCCGGAAGGACGGCCGACCAGCAGGAGCCAGTGAGTGCTCGTTTGTGAGGAACTTGCACTGATGACTGCGTGCAATAGAGCTTCCAACAGGAACCGCTGCAGACGACCCCTCAGCCGGCTCAATCTCCAGTTGCTGAGCTCCGACCCTGACCGCGTCGTTACTGTGAGTGCCGCCGCTGAGGGGGCCTCGTCCTGCAGACTGATCATATCTTGTGTCAATGCTGATCTGCGCCTCCGCAGGGAATACCACACAGGAGCAGGCGTTGGCTGAGCTGACGAGGAGAAGAAAGCACACCAAAAAACCCATATCTCAGCTGAGGACTCCCAAGGGTGATGATTCTTGTGATCAGCCAAATCTAGCAGACCTGGGACCTGATGCACCTGAAGCAGATTGGTCAGGCCGTGACGACGACGCCAGCAGAGATTGCAAACGTTCTCATCAAGAGCTTGAGCAGACAGGACCTTGCACTCAAGCTGAGATAGCTGAAAGCTTGTCAACTGTAGCCGAGGCAAGAACTGTCATCATGGCACCACAAGCTTTCTATGGAGCTGGACGGAGGATCTCTGCCACCAGCTGCGGCGCAAACTTTGCACGGCTTCTTCGAGAAATCAGACTGAACGTGCGCACCATGCAGAAGATAACACCAAGGTAGAGTGCTTTCACTGCTTGATGTGACAAAGCCCTCCTTAACTCCGCACCTCCTTCTGCTGATATGTCCTGCTATTACACTTGTTGATAACATCCTGGATCTTGATGACGGGGTGGCACAGTGAAGTGGTCTGGACAACCTTTCCTCGCCAGGAGATGGCAATCGCTTTCGCGGACAACCATGCCAACAACAGTGAGGGCTCCCCTTTAGCAGTCTTCACATACCAGGGTCATGCAACAGGACAACGCAGATTTCTTGTCACCACCTACCAGGAGTTTTCAAGGAGGTACTGCATCAGTCCTTCTGCAGCTGCTACATGGACTCACTTGCCAAATGGGTCAACCAGGACAGTCCATCTTAGAATTGTCCATTGACAATGTACTTCTTTGCAGGGACCATGGCAGTCGTTGTGCTGAAGGAGTTGCCTGAGTGTGGAGTCAGTATATATCATCAATGATACTGCTTGATTGTAATGACAGGTACTTTTTGATGGATCCTGCACACCGCCACCACTATGAGATCATTCGAGAGGTATGTGAATGACAATGTACTCCTACAAAAGTAGAAGCTCTACTGGGTTGCTTCAGAATAAAACCTGATACTGATGGTGCTACCCTTCAATCAGTATCCAGCTTGTAACTTTTACAAGTAGTGTCAAGAGCATGGCTCCAAGTTGGTTAGAGGTGGTGAAGCTAGCCATCATACATGCAGCACCTGAAATGTTGCTGAAGTTTCAACTTGCTGCTACAGGGGTTCCCATGTCACCTCTACTATGACTTGGAATTCTGTCGGGCATGCAACCCGGATGCTGATGAGTCCAGTATGGTGGTTGACCTGCTGGATTTAACAAGAGAATACCTCACAGAAGCTCATGGACTGGAGTGTGGAATGGACAATGTTGCAGTTGAGCTTGACTCGTCCACCCAAGGTGATCTGTTAAGCATGCCCTCTCTACAGATCTTTGAAATGGTATCTTAGAGCACATGTCCCGGTTTGTAGGCATGAATATGCTCAATACCTCAGTGTCGCTGCAGTGCTCCACCAAATAAGTACTCTACATACTGTGTGCACATTCTGTGGGGTTGTCACTACACTCTTCACGGTGAAGATGTCATGCCAGCCTAACCTTGGTTGGTTCGACAGAGAAGTTCTCTCGACATCTCATTATCCACTTACCTGATGCGTCATTCAAGAGCAATTTTCATGTTGGTCACTTCGTGAAGCAGGTCAGAACAATGATCGTTCTGATTCTTGAGGGACAGATCTGCAGAGTGCAGTAAATGGTCACAGCAGTGCACTCCTTATGACAAAGGAGAGAGAGGTTGACTTTATAGTCACTCACATGAAATCCATCTGCTACAACAGATGGTGCAAAGGATACACCACAATCGCACACTCGACCCTCGTTGTGAGAGGCTTTTTGTGTGGACAGAGGAAACAAAAGCAGCTCATCAGCCCACCTCGCTTTTTGTGGACTTGGCTGGTAAACATATTCTGGCCTCGTTGAGATAGAGAAGCAATAGCAAAACGAGAACAGACTTACATGTGATGCCAGCACTTCAAAAGAATCATGTGAAGGCATGGACGTTTTCTAGTCTGAAAGTGAGCCTCTGCAGTATACTCGCGCAACAGGAGCTTTCGACTCGCGTATTCAAGCAAAGCTGGAAAGAAAGCTGTACTTATACCCACAAGGAGATACAAGTGCTGCAAACTGGTAAGCATCAGATATAAGCAAAACTTTGGGACCAGTCAGCACAACCATGTACCATTTCATTGCAGATAGAAAGGTTCAGGCCACATAAGCTGGTGATCTTGGTGCCATTACACAACGATCAACTATTTGGTATGTGCAGACAGATCTGGAAGTACTGGCTGCCTCTTTCATCTGTCAAGTCAACAAGTCAGAAGGCGCGAGATCACTTACCTCTGCGACAGCTGTAAGTTATAAACCTGCTCCAAGGCTGCCAGGCCCTGGAACCTCAGAAGCACCCTAGCTTGTGTCAGTTCAGGTGATGGCTTACTTCTGAGATGGGGCCTCCTTCGTTCTGGATGGTATGAGAAGAAGCTTGGCTAAAGCTGACTTGCCCTGTGGCTTCCACTCACAATCAGGAAGACAATCAATTGGACGTGCCCAGTAGAGCAAGTTCGTCACTGAGAGGCACCAGGACTGTGGCTTCAAGTGGCTATAGTGCTTCGCCATTCCCATTGATAGATTCTTTCATTGAGAAGATGGCTTATAGTGGAGGCATACAAGGTAAATATTGGCACCATCGGTGGGCTATTATAGGACCACTTCATTTTACTGATCCACACTGCTGAGAGACTCTTCAAAATCTTTGATTGAGAAAGCTAGTTCATTATGCTTGTGTAACAGTAAGGCAAGCTTATCTGCTGACTTGGCAGTTGACCTGCGTTTCTCTTTGCAGGCAAAATACAAAGCTGGCATTGGTTCGCAGATTGTAATGTAATGGTGTACAATATGTGTCAGAATCGCTTTTGCGAGAATATCAATCGTCCTCACAAGAGCAACAATGGTAAGATGCATCGAAGATATACTACTGTCGGGATCATTGTAAGAATAGTTGTGCAGCTCATTTCTCGGCCATCTGACAACGGCCACAAAAAGCTCTAAGTATAAGTAGGCACGGCTCTGACAAGTATCCACTGGTGTACGGTGCAGTCATGTATGTTGTGGACTTCCGGATGGCAGGATACTACCAAAGATGCCATGATCCTGATTGTCAAGGTTAGTGGCTGTTATCTAATCAGCCAGGTGACTATAGATCTTAAACAACTTGCAAGAATCCTGATCAAGAGTACAGCCGTTTGTGCAGGTTTCAGGTCAGACGTGCGACCACTCCCTCGTTGCATCATACCTCCCCATCTCCCATTTTCACAAGCCCCACATGAGCCTGCTTCTTCCGAAGTACCTGCACAGTTATTGGCCTTAAATAACGTTAGTCCTGGCGTACTGTTGCTCAGTAGTTCTTGTGCTGAAGAGAGGAACTCTTCAATCCCAACAACTTCTGAGGCTGCAAGCCATTCTAAACTGGGACGTAGCACGCGACAATATGAGCTTGAGAACAATGATAACGAATGGTGGCAGCAAGTTGCCAGCCTAGTAAATGAGGTGGAGTGCAAGTCCATCTCAAGACCTACACTTATACCTATTTGATAGATTAGCTAAGGTTTTGTTATTTACTTAGACTAATAGTATTTATTGATTGCTAAGTGCTAAGTAGCTCTCTCACTTCTGTGAGCAAGCTATTGAGGTATTTTCGAATTGTACACTCATTGTATGCTCGTGAGCTGCAACACGTGGGATGGAAGGCGTTCATTGCAATGTCACATGCAATGCTAAATGCAATGCCTACCCACAGTATGCTCATGTTTCTCCATGCATTACTATCCCTCGGTTTAGAACAGTACCAGCATATCCGTAGTGGATACCCATGTATTCGTGGACTATTTCTCAAATAAAGTCACGAGGACGACCAGTAAGACAGCATCGTCATGCCAAATGGAAGAGGAGGCAGCCATCCCCCCTGCCAAGTGGTCGGAGCAGTACCAAAGCAGCCAGCAGGCAAAGGAAGCTATCTGGCCTGACTGCTACAAAGTGGGTCGCAGGGCTCCTGGCTGGAGCTAAAATGTTGCTTTTCAAGAGCTGGCAAACATCTAGCTGTATCTCTCATATGATGGTCGCGGTTCTCTTCGTGAGCCGCGACCACCACCGCTTCTCTCCTTCCCCACTTCTGCTAGTCTTGTCGTAATTACTTGTCCAGATCTGGACCTCTGATGTTTCTTGACATTGCAAGATATTAACACTTGACGATGTTGGCAGCTTATCGAATTGCCTTCATTCTTAGCCTGGCCAATGCGACAAATTTCCTATTCAGTTTGTGTGTCACTAGTCTGCATACGTCAGCATTTGCCTCTATGTAGACTCATCAACGCCATCTAGCTACCGACACCCTCGCCCATGACAAAACACAATTTCTTCAATATTCACTCTGGCCCCCGCCGCGCCTCCCACTCATGACTCGCGTTGCCGTCAGCGCTTTAGCGCGAGGGCTGTGAAATATGATACAGCTTTAGCGCGGGCAACCGCAGAGCCAAGAGCCAAGAAGAAGTTGGTCGCTCATAGAAATTGCTCGCCCACAGAGGGAAGGGGCTGGGAAAAGCCAGCCCAAAAAGAATGGACAAGGTCCAAAGAGCCGAAGTGGTGCCGAAACCACACAGCTAGACACTACAGGACCGCAGATGGAAGCTCAGTACCCACGAGTGAGCAGCAGCAAGTCCGAGTAACTCGCAGCTGGGAATTCACAATAACGCAGCGCCATACGAGAAGTATCGTGTATTTAAATCAAACAAAGGCCGAATGTCCGAGTACAAAGGCAAGCACACCTAAAGACGGACATCACCTACAGCAGATTGACCCGCTCAGTAACCACGGGTCAATACATAAAGGTCGCTTATTGATGCCTGATTACTAGGATGGCAGATTCGAAATAGAGAAGAGGCGCCATAGAGGCGCCATAGAGAAGATGGGCCGGGAAAGGCCAGCCCAAACAGACTCACGAGTGAGCAGCAAGGAAGCCAAGAGATTCAGAAAGCGCGGCCGGATTGACTGGTGGCTGCGAGAGGCCAGCCCAAACGGAATGAACAAGGTCTGAAGGAGCCGGATGGTAAGGTACTCTTAAGTGCTACAGGCCAAGAAAGCCACCCGGAACCGCAGAGCCAAGAGCCGTCCGATCTATCAACACTGCTGCATCCTGACCGTCATGACGAGGGCCCGCCGGCACCGTCCGGTGCCAGGCCGCGCATCGCCGCCGTCCAATGGGTCTCGGGTGGGGACTAGGGCATGGCCCCTCCGCCACTTGCCCTAAACCCCGGGACGCCCCCCTTCACTCCGGGCGACGCTGAGAAGCCCTTCCCCACAGCCGCTGCCGCCGCCGCCTCCTCCGCGGCCGGCGCCGCCGCCGTCGCCGCGGCCAGCGGCGCCTCCGTCGCACCGCCGGCGACTCCGCTGCTGGTGCGCGCGGGGCGGCTGCCTGTCCAGGCGCCGGCGGAGCCATGGTGAGCCGGTCTCGGTCTCGCCCCGGAAAGCTGCTCTTGCGTCGGCCAGTCGGCGACGGCGCCGTCGTGGTGGACGACGCCGGGCGGGGGCTGTTCCTGCGCCCGCTCTGCTGGCCTCGCTCCGTGGAGCTCGTGGAGCTCGCGGAGCTCCGGGCGTCTCGAACCGGGGGGGCCTTGGGGGCGTCCTGCTTGCGTCGGGCTCGGGGCGTTGCTGTTGGGGCATAACCGTCTGCTAGGCCTCGAGCAGTCAGTCCTTGGCAGAATGCTGCTCATGGCTGCCCGTGTCCGCTGCCCCGGAGCTTAAAACCTGACTCCCTGCCGATATCCTCCGCCCTTCGGCCGTAGGTGAAGTATGCGAGGGAGCCCGACAATGCGACCAAGTGTATGCCCCTCCCGCCTCGCCCTCCTGCTCCGCAGCCCTCAGTTGGAATTGCTTGCGTCGACTAGTTCCTGGCAGTCGTGCATCGCCAGCCACTTAAATCTGATGCGCAATGTCTGCTACTTTGCTGGCGCCTGCAGCATGCAAGGCGCGGGGTTCGGATCTGCGTGTCCACTTCAAGGTCAGGCAACTGGCGTTGCCCGGCCTCCTCGGGCATTGGCTGTTGTCATCAGAATGTCAAGTGGGATGGAATGGGAAATTGCAAAGCCCAAGGAGCTCATCTCCTCAAGCACACTTGGATGGTCTGTGTTTTTGCACGCTGCAGAATACACGAGAGGCAGCCATGGCCATTAAGCGCATGGAGCTGGGCAAGGCCAAGCGTTTCCTGGAGGACGTTATGGCGCACAAGCAGGCGGTGCCCTTCCGCCGCTTCTGCGGTGGCGTCGGTAGGACCGCCCAGGCCAAGGCGAAGCACAGCAATGGCCAGGGCCGGTGGCCGGTCAAGTCGGCTGAGTTCCTCCTGGGGCTCCTCAAGAATGCTGAGAGCAATGCGGAGGTGAAGGGCCTGGACGTGGACACTCTGTTCATTCAGCACATTCAGGTGAATCAGGCGCAGAAGCAGCGGAGGCGGACATACCGAGCGCACGGGCGCATCAACCGTGAGATATCTGAGCCTGCTCCATTGTTGTGCTGTTAGAATACAAGACAAAGCCTTTGCCACCCAATGGTCATCTATGGTCGTAAGAGTCAGTGTGCACACACTGACGCATACCCCGCGGACTGATTGCAATTTCGCAGCTTACATGTCGTCCCCCTGCCACATCGAGCTTGTGCTCGCGGAGAAGGAAGCACCCGTCCGAAAAGAGATGGTTTGACAAGCGATGTCATGATTCACTTTTGTGACATAGAGACACCCGTGCCTTCACCACTTCCATGCCTGATTGAACAGTCACTGAAATGACCATGAGGAATGGCGGTGCTGTCTAGTTTAAAACATAGCAGATCTGGTCAGTCAGCTGACATATGAGCTTCTCTTATGGGGCAAGTGCCCATGTGGTGCGTTGCATGAGGTCCCACTACTGCATGATGAGCAGACCACAGGCTTGACCGAGCCACTGGCAGAACCGTCCAAGCAGCTGTTGCATGAGCGTCTCACAGAAGAGCAACTGCTTACGCGGTTTCTGCATATTGTCCCACTTACAGCATATTCACGGTGCACGGTTGTAACGCTGGAGCCTTTGCATGGGGCCAGGTGCCGCAGCCATGCCAGCTCTCAAGCAGTCACTTTACCAGCTGTCACAACACAGAATTCATGCAACCTCGCGGCCCTCTTGGAACGCACCTCGGCGGTTCCAGGGGTTATTCAAAGCTAGCGGGCGAGAACAAGCGACCCCGTAAGGGGCGCTGTAGCAGAGCAAGGTGCACATTTCTTCGGCTCTTGACCATATTAGTGGGGCTCGCTGCGCCGGCCTTCGCCGCCGCTGTCGGAGCCGCATCCGGCAGCAGCGGCCGACCCGGGCAGCCGCTGTCGCGGACTGCCGCCGCCGTCGCGACGGCGGCGGCGGCGGCCATGAGCGGCGCGCGGGCCCGGCGGGCGGCGCAGCCACCGTAGCCGTGGTCTGGCTGCCCGGGTGTGAGCTCCTGGAGGGGAGCCGCTTAAACCCTGGCCCTGCCCAAACCCTAGGTCGGGAGAAGCTCACAACCCTAGTCGGAGCCGAAGCTCTCGCTGCCCATGCGGCCGCCGCCGACGGCCGCGCTCGCNCCGCCGGCGAGCTTCCGGCTGCCGCCGCCGGGCGGCGCGGCGTCGCCGGGCGCGGCGTACGTGGCGGCGCACCACCCGGAGCTCCTGGACCTTGCCGCCGACGGGACGCTGCGACTCGTACCGCGTCCTCCCAAGTGAGGCTGGCCGCTCTCTCAGAGCGCGCCATGGCCAACCTCCGGTTCTGCCTCTAAGGTTCGGGTTTCAGGAGTCAGGGTTTAACTCCTTACTCGGCCATGGCGCGTTTGCTCCGAGGCCCGCCTCCTCCCACCTTCTGCGCCGCCTTACACGACGCCGCCGCCGCCGCCGCCGCCACTGCCGGCGCGGGGTTGGTGCTGGTGGCGCAGCTACGTGGAGCGCCGGGAGGACGGCTTCGAGGAGCCGGAGCTGGTGTTCCTGGTGGGCAGCAGCCACGCCTCGCCGACGGCGGCGTCCGACGTCGCGCGCGTCGTGCGCGCCCTGCGGCCCGACCGCGTCGTTGTGGAGCTCTGCCGCAGCAGGCGAGGCGCCGGGCTCGCGACCCAAAACCCGTCGCTCCCAGCACAGCGCCGCATGCATCCTGGTCGCCGCTCCAGCGTCAAAGGCTTGCCGCCTTGCAGCACACATAGTTGTTGCAGACAGCAGTTAATGGGATCCATTGGAAGTTCCTGCGGCCAACATTGAACCTCAGCCGGCAGACCGAGCGTCTGGTTTTGGCTATGTCACGTATCGTTCAGCGCTCGGCCTTCAGCTTTCAACAAATTGGAGATAAGGCCGGAAGACGGGTGGGCTGCGCATGTGCCGGAGTGGGTGGCGTGCTCATCCGGCCTAAAACCAAACCCTAAATTCTAAAGCTAAACCCATAACGGAATCGCTAAACCCCCGTTTTGTCTGCCCCCTGATTGGTCCTGCTGCACCCTCCACCCGGTTGTCCAGCACAGAGCCGGGCTGATGTACTCCGACGACAAGGCCCCCGACGGGGCCGGCCCGAGCCGCGGGCGGGACTCCAACGCCATGCTGCTGGCGGGGGAGAGCCTCCCGACGGCCCTGCTCAGAGCCTGGCAGCTCGGTGAGCCAGTTGGCAGATGTCATTGCATGGCTCCCTGCCTTGTCCACTCCTCGCGATTTGGCTTGTCAGAGCTTCGGCACAGATAGCAGCTACCCGCTGTACTCACTGGAGATCTCTTTCATGTTGTCGAGCTACGCCGAAGCTGACGGCCTGATGCAGCGCTTGTCGTGCAGGCGGCCAATCAGCGCTGGCGCTCAGGCTGCTCCTAGGCGGCGTGGCCAGACAAGTGGAGACTGTCGCGGGCGTCGAGTACGGAGACGAGGTGCAGTCTCTGAGTTACCTTTACAATCACTCGGAAGTTTGGGAGCGCTGCCATCCATGATCTTGAGCTCGAGTGACGGGACAGCGCAGCAGCCGTGCTTGCCTGTTAGGTCTTGCTTGTCTCCATCTCACTTCACCCACCCGATTAGCCGTGCATGTGCGCTGTGCCATAGGCCCCGCTTCATATTGACAAACAGCTGCTCTCGAACTCACTAACTCCAATACGGGGCTTGTTGATTGACATGGATGTCTCTTGCAAGCTTCTGGGCCTAACATGCGGCTTCTTGCAGTTTCGGGCAGCACGCAAGGCTGCAGAGGAAGTAGGAGCTCAGCTGGTGTTGGGCGACAGGCCCATAGAGATCACAGTAAGCTCAATATCCCATATTGGATACGGGCATGTCCATCTGACCTACCTGTCTTGCTCTGTTTATTGCCTGAGGATGCTGTGGACCTTTTCTAGAGATCTCATTTTCGTCCTGTGCACCTTGGGACGCTTGCCGTGACAGCTGCGACGCACGTGGCGTGCAATGGGCTTTGGCGAGAAGCTCAGCCTCATTCCCAGTCTGCTACAGTTTGTTACCAAGACGCCAGCCCTGCGTGCAGATGAGCTTGAGGAGGCCAGGTCCGAGGACGCCATCACTGCACTCTTTGAGGAGGTCGGAGCTAGATTCCCATCCCTCCTCGCCCCACTGGTGTATGAGCGTGACATGGTGAGGTCTTACAGCTTTTTCTTTAGCCCCAGTAATGTATTGCTGTTGATTTAAGATAAAGGGTTGCAATTGTATTCATGGCAAAGACGGCAGTACATGGAAAAGGATTCCCAGCACATCACTCTGGCAATGTCAGTTGCTGACAACTGTCATTGTCCATCTTTGCTCCCTAGTATCTGGCGTGGTCATTGAAGAGAAGCAAAGCCGTCAATGGAACGTCGAAAGTTGTGGGCGTTATTGGCCGGGGCCACATGCGGGGCGTTGTCTATGCCCTTACCCACAATCAGGTTGTTAGAAGCAACAAAAGATGCACAGTGCTTCACAATCACAGAGTGAATTCTGAAGTTGTGGAAGGTGCTTACTGGCAAAGTTGATATTTTGGTATCTTCGAAGTTCTCAGATCTTGATCACTATGATAGTTCTTGAAATAGTGGGGGTGCTACCAAGCTTGTGGATGAAGGGGGCTGACTGTCTCCTCAGGCTTGACATTGCAGGAGGAGCTTCGTTTCAAGGATCTTGTTGGTGGTCTCCCTGATGGATCCAAAAGGATAACTGTACAGAAAGTTGTCAAGGTTGTGAATAATCTCATTGTAGAAGGTGCCATTTGTTATGTAGCTTGGTATGTGTATACGTCAATGACAGGAGGTCATTGATGTTTGATTTCATGATCATGAAAGAGTGGAAATCAGTAGTTTTCCTACTTGCTAATAAGGTGCGCTCAAATGCCTCCTTGAGTGCTCTAATTTGCCTTACTGTTTTCGCACTTTTTCACACCCATTTATGTACTGTACATATTTAGCACTAGACAAGACTTCATAGTCAACCATGCCAACTCAATGTCCCATTGTTTAGCAAATTTGCACACTACATTGTGCTCAAGAGTTTTGTGATCTCTTTCTCCACTTTTTGATTGGAATTTTGTTAGTCACGTAGCAAGCATTAAAGCATCAACTTTAACGCGTGTACAGGAATGCCATTGCAGCTGCTAGAAGAACTTGTGACTGGCAATGCATGGCAACTCCGAGGGATTACAAAGGCAACAGTCCTAGAGGAAAATGCTCAGCTATCTTCTTCTGAGCAGCTACATTTAGGCAGTGCAGTTGCTTTAGCCTTCGTAAGACATCGACTCCACTAAAAGTATGAGACGAGGAAGTGCAAGCGAATGGGTCGCAACTTCTTAGTCAAATTCAGATGCTGCGAGGTCTGCATTGATCAACAGAGGCGTATATTTAAAGTGCCTAGCTCTGTGAAGTATACATCAGCCTTATTGATATTGAGAAGCAAGCTCGCCCTCCCTGACTATGTAGTAATCTTCCTGGAAGGGCTTGCCCTCAAACCAGCACTGCAGCATCTCCTTGATGCCAGCAGAGTAGCGTTGCTGCACAGATGTAAAGGTAGGCCAGTGTTAATGGCTTCATAGGCAGTTCACGGCTATGTATGATTCTTGTGCGAACAGACAGCCAGTTCACTTACAGTAGTGAAGTTGGCACATTGGGGCAAGGTTTCCTTATCTGTTTATATAAAAGTCGCTTGCATCTTCTGCTGTTTGTACATCCTGAAATGGATACAATTATGCGATTTCTGGAGCCTTAAGCTCTGCAGATACTGAGGAAACCCAAGTCTGCTGACCTGTGCGTCAATAGTTGTGCCTGACAGGTGCGGAGTCATGGCCCCATTCTTCATGGTACGCCAGGGGTGGTCCGAGGGTGGTGGTTGTGGGTACCAGACGTCCCCGCTGTAACCTGTTGAGCATGCAATGAGGGTCGAATGAGCATAATACAGGTGGTAGATGATGCACATCAACCACCAGGAAATGACATGGAGAGAGTTAATCATGTCACATCGCCAGTACCTCCTAATTGACCACTTTCACACGCCTCCACCACTGCGTCTACATCAACGATGGCACCTCGTGCATTATTCACTAGCATGGCACCCTTCTTCATCTTTGCTATGGTTTCTTGGTCGAACATTCCCCTGCAACCACCAGAAGGATTGCCTCACCAGCCACACTAGAATGTAATTAGCGCTTGAAGTCTATCTTGCTTCAATCCAACCGGTAGTAGATACTAAAGAGTAAAAGTTTCTCCACTTACTTGGTCTTGGCGGACAAGGGCAAGTTGATGGAGACGACGTCACACTGAGATAAGAACTTGTCAAGGTCACCCTCGAGTGTAGCACCACACTCCTTCAGCTGCTCCTCTGGCATTTCATGTCGAGCATAGTAGAGTAGCTTGCAGTCAAAGGGCTGCCAGCCGTCACAACACATTTTCATAAGTATTATAATGTCAGAATACAAACATTCTAGGCATTTGTATTTCTGATGAGCAGATTGATGTCAAATGCGTGTTGCGCTTGAGTGCTCAATCTGTACCTTCAGTCTCTTCAGAAGCTCAAAGCCGATTCTTCCAGCTCCAACAGTGCCAACCGTCTTGCCCTGTAAGTCGTAAGCCCTGGATGTGACTTCTGCAACATTCCAACCTCCATCGTGGATCTGATGCCATGCAGGCAGAAAGTTGCGGATGAGGAGGAGTATGCGCATCACTTCATCCTCAGCAACACTGACCACGTTGCTCCCTGCACTCCCATGAGGGACCATCTACTTTTAGTAACCTGTTTACTGAGTCAAATTGTACATAAGTAAGAGAAGGCAGAGCTAAAATTACTCGAGCTCAATGAAGATTCATCAAGCCGTCACAAATTCGTTCAGGAGACAGATGGAGCTTTCAGTCAGTCAACTTTGCAGATGACAGTTTATCATGCAGTCACCTGTGACTTCAGCTACTGTAAGCCCTGCGTCGGCAGCAGCCTTGAGGTCAATGTGGTCTGAGCCTATCCCCGCAGTCAGAACGAGCTTCAGATTCTTGGCCTTCTGAATGAGCTCCTCCGTCACATACGCAGGATGGAAAGGTGTTGTGATGAGGACATTCAGGTCAGGTAGGTGCTGAGCCAGCTCTGCCAAAGCACGGGGTAACGCATGTCACCACCAGTTGTATTCGGAACAGCAGTATTCACAACAGATTGTTCGTGCGTGCCATACACCTTCTCACCTTTCAGACAGCAGTGAGGTCGTCGTCAATGTTAAGCATCTAAGTTGCACCGAAGCACTGCAGGAACATTGGAGGGAGATCGAGGAGCTGATGATAAAGTCAACAAGGAATCGAAGCTGGTGCTTGCTTGCACCTGATTCGTCGCCTTCTTTGTCGTCAGTGACAAAGAACTCATGGCCTTTCTCCTTAAGCCAGTCCGTCAGGCCGAGAGCATTCTCAACGCAGCCCAGATATTTTGGATTTTTGGCAGCCTCGCCGCCCTTGTAGAGGACTGCGCCGATCTTCATGCTGCCCTGGCCGTGCTCCTGCAAAGCAGTCTCGCATGCATCTGTCAGCCAGCTGCATCACTGCAGTAAAGCAGTCCATGCATCCGGCAAGTTCTGACAAGCTACTTAAGGTTATCTGCCTGCCCTTAGTTGCAGGCCGCTGTCTACCAGACAGACTGGCTCCCGATCATGGGCAACTCCAAGGCCTCTTGCAGGCTCACAAGCCGTATGGTGCATATACCGCGACGGCCGTACCTGGGAGGAGGCGCACGTCGGGACCGGCCTGTGGGAGCTCGGGCGGCGGGCAGCGGCGGCTCTTGGCGGCGCCCGGACGGCAGCCGCGAGGGGGGCGGAGGAGGCGGCCACCGGCGGCGAGCGGCGCGGAGCGGCACGGAGCGCGGGCGCGAGGATCCACGGCCCGACGGCGGCGGTGATGGCGGCGGCGACGGCGGCGACGGGGACTACGGCGGCCGACACGGTCAGCGACATGACGCCGGCAACTGGCCTGGGGGGTGGGGCAACCTCGCCTGCAGTCCCGCCACGGAAGGCAAGTCCCGTCAACGTGGCGGCCGCCCAAGCTGACACGGCGCCCCTCATTTACACGTGGCAGCCACGTCGGAGGCGGGGGCCGAAAGCCTGCATAGCGCAGACAGTCGGCCGGCTGACGTAGGCTCTGCCACTGAGGCGGGGCTGCTGAACACGTGGCGCAGGCGGAGGTGGTCGCCTTGCCGAACTGCATTTTGAGTTGATCTGGTCCAGTCGGTACAAAATTATCGCAAAATAGTGACGCTGGGCACAACGACAGCTTCGCACAGAAAGTCACACACTTGATGCCACCCGTGGCTACTTTGCTAGTGCTAGCTTGACTTATCTACCTGGCAAAGCCAAGCGTGTGCGTCCATTATTACGTTTTAAATAATCATTGCACGACATCACAGCTGAGTAACTTGCTAACAAAATTTAGTGGGAGTACAAACAATAGCAGAACTTCTGCCTGCAGCCCAACCTACTCAGTGGCAGTGCCATTGTGTGCGACAGTACTTTGCAATGTATAAGTGCACAACAACAAGCTGTTTCCTTTACTAGCTAACGTCAGTGGGTCTAAAGAAGAATAACAGATGCTGTGCTGCAGTCCAATTTGAGCCATATGTTCCAGGCATAACTTTTACTACAGAGCTGTTGCTGGTACTCCTCGTGGTCTGGACCTGGCATCTTCACGTTTTACTGCATGGACAATGCTGCCGCTTGCTTCACCATGTTTTATTCTAGTGCAAGCAATCCATTTTGCGTGCAGCAATAGCAGCCCAACAAAGCCGTTTCTAACGTTGCATACATCACCCATTTGTCCGATAGTGATGAGATTCACAGTCATGGGCACCTATGCATCAACCCCGAGGCCACTGGTGTACAACAAAGCAATAAACAGGTCACCAATATGACATGGCTAAGATAATTCACATATTCGATTCTGCGACAGTGACCAGATGCAACCATCCAGGCCAAAACCGAGGTTTAACTTACTCCATTGAATTGTATATGAGGAGAATATGAGGCTTCTCACAGGTCATCTCCCAGGACAACACAAGACATTGACTACTCTTCACTGTATTGACCTTGTCAGCAGCTCGCAGCAGTAACTACACAATGTTACTTAGGCTCAAGCTCGCAAAATGCATGCTGACAGGTAAGCCAATATTCACTTATGTCAGCATGCACGAGCGCCCCTTGGGCTGGAGGCTCTCAGAAAATGTGTACCGAGAAGGGGCTTACTCATGGAATCGTCAGTCCAAATTAACAAATGTATGCTATAATAGGGTAATAGTATCACCAAATACTGCAGAGTAAGTGTGACGTGAATGACGAACTGATTGGTTTGAAATGATGCAGTGCTTTGTTGACAATATTGTCAACCTCATCGGCCTGCTTAATCTTTACTTCCCATAGCACCCTTAGCAGTCTCCTTTGCGCGCTGCGCAGCCTCCTTGGTCATGTCACCGACCTTCTCACCAAATTGCTTCACACCTTTGCCAACATCCTTTGCAACGTCACCGGCTGCCTTTGCAGTGCCCTCCACACCATCGGCCTGTGTAATTGCAGTGCAGTAGACATAGATGCAAATCCTTATGATATAATTGTGTCCTTGTGCTGTGCTTGAAAATTTCGGCTCGCCCAGAGATTCACCGAGCAGCTGACACAATGCCTGCCCCCCCAATGACTGGAGAGGTAAAACAACAGTGATACTGGAAATCATAGGCTGCCTAGAGATAATCTGCTTACCTCGCGAACCTTCTCTCCGCCCTCCCTCGCACGCTCGAGGTTAGCCTCTTTTGTCTTCTCAGCGTGGCCCTCGGCACCCTCCTGAGTCGTGGAGCCCATGGTAGGCTCGTCCCGACTCTTGATGCTCTCCTTACCCTGATAACCAGTGGTTCTCACATACGAAGTAAGTCAACAATGTCCACTATTTTAAGCAGTGGTTCAAGAACATTGCAATCGTTGAGCATTAAAGAGTGCGTGCATTACACAGCAGATGCTGCAGCCTCTCAGCTAAGAGTGTACACAGAGACCCAGTAAGAAGGGTAGATACCTCAGTTGTGAAGAAGCGGTGCGATGCCGGAACGGCAACCACGCGCGTGGCCACATGCAGCACGCCCTGCCCGGCCTCGGCCTGGGCCTGCAGAGCTGCGCCGGCCGGCCTCCGCACGGCCATCGCCACGGACCTCCAGAGCGCCATGGCGACTCTGCTGGTCGCTAGGGGCCACAGATCGGGCCGGGAAGCTGGCAAGTATGGAGGCCGCGTGCCGCTAGACGGGGCGAAGCAGCGGACTAGCGAGGAGTGTGCGCGCGCGCGAACCCGGTGCAGCGGCGGCGGCGGCGGCGGCGGCAGCGGCGGCAGCTGCGGCAGCGGGCTCAGTGGGGGAAGAAACTGAAGGCCTTCGAATGGATATGGAAGGCCGCATGGCCCCCTTTCCTCTCCCGGGGGAAGGCCACGCCACCTGCCGGGCGCAGAGCGCGCCACGGCGGACGCCGCCGGGGCCAGCTGAGTCAGCTCGCAGCCGCCACGTGGCGGCCCCCGCTCGCCTCCCCGCGCCCGGCCCCAAACCAGCATCTGCCGTCCGATCGCCGCCAGCCCGTCATCGACGCCGTCCGCGACGTTTCGGCGCGCGCGGGCAGCTCCTCGTTTTCCTATGCCTGCCCCGCGGGGGCAGAGCGGCGGCGGGGCGGCGCGCCGCCGTCCGTCGGAAGGTGGTCCCCGACGGCGCTCCCACGTTCCCATTCGTCGACTCGATCCGTTTTCCTCCGAGCTGCCCGCGCTCCGCGGGCAGCCCGGGGCCCCACCGGCGCCGCCACGGCGGGAGAGTGAAGAGAAACGTAGAAGAAGTCCATCAGGCGCCAAATGCGCCCTGATTGATTTCCATCACGATAGAGACGGCCGCCGGCCGTTTCCATAGCTGATGGGTCCTGGCCACGTCCTCCGTCGAGCCAGGCGCCAAGTCAGCCGGATCACTTATGGCTAACAGCCCGCCGTTAGGGCAATAACCGGCCCCCCTGCCGAGTGGTGAACGGGAAGGAGGTGGGGGGGAGGGAGGGCACTGCCCTCCCTCCCCTCCGCATCCACTCCTCTCCGCCTCCTCCCTCCCCGACCGCGCCTCCTACGACCATCCACGCCCCTCGCCAGACCCCTCCTCGCCTGGTCCACCCCCCCTCCCCCCGGGCCCGCGCCTGGTCCTGCAGCAACCCAGACCAGCGCCGCCGCCGCCGCCGCCGCCGCCGCCGCCGCCGCCGCCAGCACCGCGCCCGCGGCTCGAGGTTTTGCGGCGTGGCTGGCTGAGGCGGCTCACCGGCACAGTGATGCGCCGGTCGGACTGGACGCGGACGAAGCGCTTCAAGCGCTTCTTCAGGATCTTGCGCTTCACCAGCGGTGTCACCATGGCGCCTCCCGCGCGAGGCTAGCCCACTCCTCAGGCTCCGGCGCACGCCGCGGCGGCGGCGGCGGCGGCGCGGCGGCGGCGGCGGTAGCGGCGGCAGCTGCGGGGGACTGGTACCTGGAGTTGGGTTGGCGAAGGTATGGTCCTAAAACCCCACTTCTTCGTCAAACCCTGGAAACCGTGGTAGGGTCCGAAGGCTGACGGCCAAGATGCGCCGGCGCGATCTCATCCGACGGCCGTGCAGAGCGGCGGCGCCGGGGAACCCAGAAAATGTGACGGAAGTACTGTCTTCCCCGCCAACAGGATAAATCAGTTCTGTTGATAAATACATTCCGCGCGAGCGGAAGATTGGAGCCGGAGGGTCGTGTTCACANCGCCGCCGACGCCGCCGCGGTGCGTGGCGCAGCCGTCCGGCGCTTCCGGGAGGACTACGGCTCGCAGGGCGGCAGCGGCGGTGGCAGCGGCGGTCGCGCGGCCATGGACAGCGCGGTGCGCAACCTGTACTCGCCGGACGTGGCCGCCGGGTGGGGCGTGCACGTCGTGCAGGAGGTGAAGATGCTGGCGCGCAAGGCCGACCGCGCGGCCATGGACTCCGCCATTCGGGAGATGGAGCAGGCGGGCATGAGCAGGTGCGTCGCTTCTGTGACTGCCATTGACCTCCTGGCCGCCACTGCTGCTTCATGGCTGATTGTGGAGATCATACGCAGGGGCTGCCACAAAGCCTGGCTAGAAGCTGCATGCTTGGCTGCATGATCTGGGTGCGACCGCCTGCAGTAGCGTAAACCAAAGGCAGAGCTTTGCGCTCCGCAGGCCATGGCGGCCATGGAATGTGTGATGACTCAGGCGACGAGGCTTGAGAAGGCCGGCGCTGAATGCCATCTGGTGCCGGCGGCTGCGCAGGGACGCGGCGGCAGAGGCAGTGTTCAAGGAGCGCTGCATGCCGGTACGGGACGGGCCCAGCTGGGCTGACTACATGTCCACCAGCGGCCGGCCCACGGACGAGTACGACATTGTGGCGCTGCAGTACACGCATGAGGGCCTGCTGAGCGTCGACGAGAACAGCGACGGCGGTGCCGCCGCCTTTGGCGACGACATTGCCATTGAGTGCCTCGCCACCGAGTACTGCCGCGAGATCTACGTCGTGAGCACTCCCGCCTGGAACTTCTTTATCAAAGCGGAGCTTAGTGAGTGCCGGTCCGTCACGCCCACTGTGACTCACGCCGCGTCCCCTGCGCGCCCCTTGCCGGAGCAGATGCAGGCGCACGGTGCAGACGGCATGGTGGAGCCGAGCTCCTGCCTCTTCTTCCTGCCGCACTCGCCGCGGGGCGGCAAGGACAGCGTTCAACACCAGCCGCTGTTCCTCTTCATGAAAGGCACCGGTAAGACCACAATGCACTTTAGGCCCACGACGACATGCCAAGACGACGTTACTTTTATTTGAAGAGGTTGCTGACAGAATGTTGTGTGCAACTCTGAAGCTGGTTACCAAAGTGTATCATACTTATTCAGCTTCGCAGTGCCCACCGAGCTTCTGGCATCGTAGCAGTAAGAGCCGTTTGCATGGAGGTTTTCTGAGAAAGCTGTGACAAGGCCGTGACAAGGTGGTAGACAGGCACCTTCGCATATAGTTGCATAGTGTTGAGAGACTGCGAGCATGACCAGTCAGTGAACGAGAGCATCGCTCGATGGAGGCTGATGGCTTGCTGCTGATTCTGCGGCATGCACTCTGCAGGCTGGTGTGGTGGCGGCGGCGACCACTACGAGCCTGTTGTGGCGCGCCCCAGGCCGTCCTCGGGCGTCAAGGCGGCGGTGGTGCTATAACCCCTACGCGTGGCCGGCCCCGCTTTTCACTTCCATTCTCTTCTTGGCAACCTTGCTGCATCTTGGACGCTTCCTCAGCTGGGCCATGCAACCTGCACTTACCCGCGTGAGGAGACAGACGTCCTACCTACCTTTCCTTAACACAGCCGACAGAGGTCAACGGGCTGAGCGCAAGCTCCAGTACGTGCCCGTCGGTGCCACTCGCTTCGGCCAAGCCGTCAACTGCACAAGCAGAGCAGCACCTGCTATTCACCCTCAACCCTGCACACATCGACTTAGACCATTAATTGCCAATGGTGTGCAGCTCCAAGAGCATAAGTTGCCTACACAACGCAGAGCTGGGTAGTTCTCAAGCTCAGCCACTTGGAGTAATAAGTGCAGGAGGAGCAAGATTTTGTGTCTTCAATTAGAGTTTCAAAAATTGAAAGAGCTCCGTCCCACCGCTATGCTTTGCGCCAGGACTTGTCAGAAGGCTATGACTGTTGGCACAGGGGCTGTCCATTTTGAGAATGACGTAGATGACTCAGGCATAAGATTGATGGTGACATTGTGCTGCATCCGCTTTGTAGTAGTTGGATAGCCATTATTGCACCAATGATAGCGTCTGGAGCTACATGAGCGTCTTAACACTTGGATGTTGCTCGAGTGCCTGCCAGCTAGGCCTGACTCTCACAACGTCGCACTGCCTTTGACGTGTCGCACATATTGAGAAGCTTGGTCTTGGGAGCAGTATCAAGCTACTCTGCAGAATGAATGCCCTGGCACAAGTAAACCAAAGGAGGGCGTAGACAAGAGGCCGTCTAATTCTCTTCCGACAAGTAAATGTCGCCGTCACCAGCCTCTACGCAACCAAGCACGGCGGGCAACTTTGGCGCGCCGGACAGCGAACGCATCTTAGCCAAGGACGTGGGTTTGCGTGGTGCCGCCAAGCCCCACCACTGCTTCTCCTGCTGCTGCTGCTGCTGCTGCTGCTGCTGCTTGCCCTTCCCGCTGCCAGCACTGCTGCCGGCCTTCCGCTTGGGAGCCCACCACTTGCCCCGCTGGTCCTTGCCGATCCCAACGCAGCCGCTGCTTACGCCAGCACCCGCCAAGCCCCGCAGCGACGAAGGCTTGCGCCTGCTTGCGCGTGGGGCAATGAATGGTTGGATCTGCGTCTTGATTGCATTCTCCTGCAACACAGCCCACAAGTAAGCAGAAACTGAGCATTTTCTTCCGCATGTACATCCCTCAACCACAGCATCGCCAGCAGTAGCTCAGCCGCACTGACGTAGCCGGTCGACCAGGGCTGTCAATCTGCCGGCAGGGCTACCGTTGTCTCGGGTATGCTGTGAGCGGCAGCGAGCTGGCATGCGAGCTGAGCGCTTCGGTGCGCTTGCCATGTAATGGAAGCCCTCCTCGAAAAGTTCGAGGAAGCCTGTCACCCAGCGGTCGGCATTCTCCACCCAGTCGGTCTGGAAGTTCATGCCCACGCGCTCCGCCACTGTGTTCAGCTGCCCCGCCAAAATAATAAAGAAACGGCAAAGCGCATCAGCTCCGAAGAGACCGACTCAGAGCAAAAGGCGAAGGCACCTTGGCATTGTGGGACCGCGGGGCAGCTGAAGCTGATTGTTGAAATGTAACATTCTTGAGAACATGGAACGTGTTCTGTAAGTGATGGCCTTTACATTGCGTCCGAGCGACTGCCGATTCTGCTCCACACGTTCCTGCAGTTTCCTGATGCCCAGGTTGAGCTGCAGCTGCTGTGCCTGCAGAGGGTAGCTCGCACGCGTGCTCTTGCCTTCAGAGGGAGCTCCCAGAAATGAATACAACCTGATGCGACTCTTGGTCGGGAATGCAAATGGTCGTCTGACTTTTGCTAAACCGTTGCACTCTGGTCTTGCCGCAAACTACTCCATGCATGCATGTGCTGGAGTTGAACCCATGACCTCTGATACAGAAGCCGTTTGACCATCTCAGTACTGCACGACAGCGTTCAGTGTAGCAGATGTTGGTGGGTGCTCGTGGCGGCCCTTCACCTTCACGTAGCTGACGCCGAGGTCCTTGCGGGTGTAGCCGCGCGCGAGGTTGCGCATCACGTACTCGTTGTAGCCCCGCAGAATGTGCACGATGAGGTCCGACGTCGACACGCCCTCAGTGCGCTGTGTCTCCCGGAACTTGCCAACCTTCTTGACCTGCACAAGCACCGGCGGCGAAGGGCGATGTGCTCAGCAGGGGCCAAGTGCTGCCAAGGCGCATTCAATCGGTTCCCTTTCTTGGCTAAGAGTCGGCGATGGACAACGTCGTGGGTCAAGGGCTCACGTAAGCGTAGACGTCGTTCGAGGAGCCGCTGGCATCAGCGTACCTAGCGGGCCGCGGCACGAGGAGCAAGGAGGGGCTGTCACTGTCTGTGGCAACCCAATCTGTCGGTGGCGCTGATCAGATGGATTCCGGCGCTCATTTGATCATGCCAATCGGCACTCGCAGGCAGTTTCCAGGACAGCGGGGGCCTTACGGGAGCGCGTCATGTGTGACGTAGTCGATGCGGTGCCGCGCGAGGAAGGCCTCGTCAATCACCCACGGCGCGTCCGGGACGACCTCGTCCACCCACCTGCACGACGTGCGGGACACCAGCAAGACCCATAAGACATCTACACATTACAGAAAAACATAGTATATAATACATAATGCAAAACGATTTGCATGTACAAGGACGGTACCGCCGCAGAACCCATGATGGCAGTGGCGGCAGAGACGGCGCGACTGCTGCACCACACGCACCGGCAGTGGCGCAGTGACTCGTAGCGCTCGGCCTCGGTCAGCACCGTCTTGCCCTTGTACTTGTGCGTCAGCTCGTCGTTGCAGCAGCCCACCAGCAGGTACGTGCTCGGGAACCTGGCCGCCGCCGCCACCGCCGCCATTGATCAGATTGGGCGGCACGGCAGGGACAGCCATGGTGGCGGCAGTGGCGGCGGCAGTGGCGGCGGCGGCGGCGGGGACCCTCACAGCTTCTTGGCCTGCTCCAGCGCGCGGGCGTGGCCGAAGTGGAAGAGGTCGAAGATGCCGTCGGCGTAGACGCGGATCGGGCGATCCGCCGCCGCCGCCGCCGCCGCCGCCGGCTCGCGGTCCAGGAACGCCGGCTCGCCGCCGCCACCG
>WELB01000014.1:744787-772005 GCA_009602725.1 Spirogloea muscicola
CGCCGCCACCACCGCCGCCGCCGCCGCCGCGGCTCGCGCGGGCGCGGATTAGATGCGCCGCTGTCGCCGCCGCCGCCGGGGGCGCCATGGACGACCTCCGCGGCCAGACTGTGGCGGTGAGCCGATGATTGGGCACTCCGGGGGCTGCTGCCGGTGCTGGCGACCCGCCATGGCCGGCGTCGATGATGGCCGTGCTGCGCGCCGGGAATGGCGGGCGGGCGGGGCAGGTCGTGGGCCTCGGCGCGTCCGGCAGGGCGGCGGTGCGGCTGGCCCTCGCGCGCGGCGCCCACCACGTAGTCGCCGTGGACCGCAACCCGGCGACGCCGCCGCTCGAGGTGGGCTGCGACGCGCTGTGGCGACGACTGACAGTTAGTGGTCGGTTTTCTCCGCCTAACATAAAGGCAAACCTTAAGTAAACCCCATTATTGCGGGTTTAGACACCCTGGTTAAATCTTGCCAGCCTTGGTTCATTGGTGGCTTTTTGGCGCGGTCGTAGATATATGAACCAGAGCTCTAAACACCTTTCATTTGCTTTAGTGGTTAGTTGAGTGATCTGCTCTACTGTGTGTTGGGGGCCTCAGGAACATCTGGGCCTGGCGGGGTTCGACGCGGCGCGCGTCCGAAGTGTGGCCGGGCCCCACTGCGCAGCCACCCTCGCGAGCGCGTCGCTCATTGTCCCGGTGTGCCCGTGGCGCAGCCAGACGTCGCCGCGGCCATCCGGCTGGTTCGTCACCCAGGGTCTCTATGACAGGCCCACATCTATGACCTCACCAACCCTAAACCCTAAACCCCTAAAATACAAGCCCTAGACCCTTGTTCTCTATGATGTTGACTCACTAATATCCGCAGTTTGCACCAGCTTTGTCCATGATTGTTTGCGTGGCCTAATGGTCGCCACCACTTGGTGCGGTGCGGGCAGGGCGTGCCGGCGCTGTCGGAGCTCGCCTTTGCGGCGGAGGCCCTGCCAAAGTCGGTCAAGATTGCAGCCATCACCGGCACCAACGGCAAGTCCACCGTCACAACCTTCACTGGTCAGGTGCCGCCGCAAACCTCCGTCGCTCACCGAGCAGCTACGGCAAAGACCGGGGTCGTGAAGTGGCGGGCTTCAGTCACTGATGCTGCTCCTCGTGAATTGAGATCTTATCGAAGTCTTATCTCCTGTTCATGAGGCTTTAGTGTGTATGGGCAACTTGGGACTTCACTCTGAATCGTCATGTCGGTGGCCTCTGTCAGCTGCTGCAAGCCGCCGGCGTGCGCGCGTTTGTTGGAGGCAATCTGGGCCAGCCCCTCTCCTGTGCTGCGCTCGAGTGTCTCGCACAACCTCCCGGTAAATTTCCTTTTCAGGTAAATGGCACACACCTGGGCGCCGCTTTATATCTAGAAATCTGGGTCTTACACTGCAGATTGTATCCACCACGCATGAGCAGATCAAGCCATATTAAGATTGTCGACCCGCATTTCTCGCAGCAACTTTTTTTGGCGCAGCTACGGCACAATCACTATGAAAGTATTATTGTACGTCTGCCGAGAGTGGTTGTTGAGAGTGGTCCACTGCGTCCAGGCTGCTGTGGTGGAGGTTAGCAGCTACCAGATGGAGCTTCCCGGCGACTTGAAGCCCAAGGCGAGCAAGCGGCCCAGCAAGTCCACCCACGTCCAGCATCATTGTGCTCTGTCTGTGAACCCTTTGCTTGCACAAGGCCTCTTGAACCTCACTGCCCTCTTCCTTGCATCTGTTTAGTGATTCTCAAAGCCCTAGTCTTCTGAACTTGCACTGCGGACCTTTAGGCTCAGGTTATGGTATTTCAGTTGTGCAGTCAGGTGTTAAATGATCATTGAAGGTTCTTGACTGCCATTATTTGGTGCAGGCTGCGGTGGTGCTGAACCTGACGCCGGATCACCTGGACCGCCACGGCTCCATGGAGACCTACGGCGCTGCCAAGTGCCGCGTTTTCGCACGGCAGGAGTCGTCCGACCTGGCCATCATCCCACAGAGTAGGAATGTGAGATGCCTAGCTTGCTTTCTCTTGTGCTGCTTCGTGTACTGGGGCACGGATTTAGCGTAGCGAGCTACCATAAGCAATGAGCTTTCAATGAGATAATATGGACCTCAAAGAAAGCATAAGCCGAGGCTCAAGAGCAGATGGAGCTCTCATTAGGCATCATTGCCCTCTTCACCTTGTCTGCTAGAGCGGGTGCTAAAGACTACTATATTGGAAACTGATCTGATGCCCGATCTTGCGGTGCGCTGCTGCAGATGACAACATGCTCCGGAGGCTGAGCGCACTTGCTGGCGGCAGTGGCAAGCGCGCCTGGCTGGGGGGCCTTCCTGGAGTTCAGGTGCCAAGCAACATCTGTGCTGCTCCCAACCCAGCTTTCATTGGGCCCTGCTCATATCGGGCCCTACTTATTGCGGGCCTCGTCTCATCAGCGGCCTGGTCGTCATAAGCACTAAATTGGCTCTTCATATCGTGATGAAGTGCATCACAGGCCCTGTTCTGTCATGCAAGCTGAGAATTGCAAGCGTCCCATCTTGCCTGCTTCCACCTCAGCAGAGCCAGAATCTGGCAGAACCAACTCGAACTGTCAACGACGACGACGGCAAACAATGGCTGACATAGTCGGGTGTTGCCTTTTGCCAGCTGGACAGCCAGGCTAGGAGGGCAATCGTGGTAGTCCCGACGACCGGTGTCGAGGCCCGGCTGTACTTGACCTCCCTCAAGGCCGTTGGACTGCACAATGTGCACAATGCTGGCACAGCAGCACTGTTGGCGCTGGGCCTGGATGTTGGTCTGCGTGAGGGCGACATACAGGCCGGCATCAGTGCCCTGAGCCCCCCGCTGCACCGCATGCAGCTCGGTGAGGGCTCAATCTTCTCACTTCTCAAGTCATGGGCTTCCTTTGCTTCAGCTGGCTGACTTGCAAGCGATCGATGGGTGTGGGAAACGGCTCAAGCAGTACCTGAGAATGTGAGCTGAGCTGGCTCTCTATGCAGTTTGCGAGGATCACAACGGGGTTCTGTGGATCAATGACAGCAAGGCGACCAATGTGGAGGCGGCGTTGGCGGGGCTGGCTGGCCTTGGTGGTCGCAAGGCCGTCGTCCTCTTGGGGGGCCTGGCGAAGGTCAGGAGGCTGCGCCTCTATGATTTGGTTGATAAGAGGTCCCAAATTATGCTGCTGTAGCAGATGCACTGCATTTCAGGAATAACCTGTGAAACTCTACTTGCTTGGCATTAGCGTTGGCCACATAGCCCTTGGCTTTGATTGGCTGTTCATCTCACCCTATCTATTCAGGGGAGCTTTGGAAATCTCGTATGTCAACAGTCAAGGATGTTTCAAAGATCCCATTTGGTAGAGGTATTGCTTCATTGATGTCAATCTTGTTTGTCATACTGATCAGGCTGGTAGAGCTGGTGAAGGCTATGGCTTCAGTCGGCTGGTGAAGTGCCTGGATGCCCACCGCGCAGTAATCACGGTTAGTTTGTTGGCAACTATCACCCGTGGTCATCGACAATAGCAAGAAGCATTGATAGAACGCTGAGCTTTCTCTAGACCTGTATTTGCTTCAGTTTGGAGCTTCTGGCGGCGACATTGCCGAGGAGCTGAAGGCGGCGAACCTGGGAGTGGTGCTGCAGAGTGTCTCACTGCTAGCTGAGGCCTTGCGGCTAGCTGCAAACATAGCTCAACCAGGTCACCATCGGTCGACCACTATGTGCAGTGCATGTATTATTTGCATACTGTGACGCTGTGGCTTTGTTGAATCACCAGAACTGCATCTTTGTGATGACAGGGTGCACTGGAAACACGATATTGTCCATGAATCACTCTAGCTGCAATTGTGGTGCCTCAGAAAGGTTGCAATAAGCAATAGTTTGCCTTACCACAACGTCTATCTCTACTGAGTGCTGCTTGCTCGTTGGTGCTTAAATGCAGGGGACATTGTGCTGCTGAGCCCTGCCTGTGCGAGCTTTGATGAGTTCACAAACTTTGAGCACCGGGGCAAGTTCTTCAGTGAATGGGCGTTAACTCAGTCGAGCCAGCCCAGTAAACGACAGGAATGCTGACTATTGCCAACTCAGTGCCTTGAGGAGCTGATAATTTTTGTGGCTTAAATTAGCATGCGCTCCCGTTCATCCGAGAAACTACATCTGCTCAGCACCTAGCATTACTTAGGAGCTACATGGGAGGCTAGCAGACAAGCTATTTGCCGCATCGCTAGCTGCCTCCTCATGGGATGAGCTGGTCAAAGGGTTGGCTGACAATTGTATAGGGCAATGACTGTGGTTGGCATACTAAGATATGAGTCTCATGAGGAGCAAATTGAGGGCTGTTTACATGTGGTCAAGTAGTTGATGCTTAGCGTCACGCCTGCAAAAGGCCTCTGACCATAATTACAAGCAAATTCAGGAGTTACTGCTTGCTGCAGTGGTGCTTTGGCCTCCGCTTGTCCAGCAGGAGCTACCGTATCGATATGTCGAGTGGGATAACTGGGAGCCCCAGTGAGGCCAGGCTCTCCTCCACCTGCGCAGCATCACTGACGACCAGGATCGGCTCTTCGGCAGGGTGGAGGTGCCGCCTGGCAGCCTGCAGGATGTCTCTGCTGGTCACCTTCTCCACCTCCCTCCTATACCTGCAGCCAATATGTATATAATTGTTGATAGATAATGGAGCAGCTTACTTGCTCATGCTTGATGGTGAAATCGACCAATTCTTGTGAGAAGTATGCAATTTGGGTGCAGCATATGAACGAGTGCACTGCTTACTTGAACAAAAAATCCTGGTCCACTCCAAAGAGCTCGTACGTCATTATGCGCCCCAATTGCGAGCCCCTGCAAACAGACGAGTGAGGGCAATGACTGGTGCTGTTCCGAATGTAGCATATTAAGCTTCTGGGCAGATCAGTACATTAAGCAGAAATTTCTGAGCTGTGGTAAAGGTCCGCTTGCTGGGTAACTCAGAAGCCGAGGCAGAGTGATCCTTGAGCATCTTAAACCAGAATCTGTCTTAAGAAGTCAACATTCTAAAGACTGAACGTTCATTTTGGCGACTAGCTCTGCAGAAGCACAACTTGTGCTGGTATTCCAGGACTTTGACAGGACATAGTAGAGGAGGTCAAGGGAGACAATGCTGTTGTAACGCAGTGTGTGCATCATTCGGTTGTGAAGATCTGGGACTCACGTGTCATCGAAGTTGAAGACGAAGGAGTTGAGAGCAGACTGCTTGGCCAAGGCCAGCTCTTCTGTGGAGTGAAACTTTGGGAAAGAATTCAACCAAATGCAGTGCAAATTAAGCAGCAGCTTCCTGAAGTCCTTAAGAGATAGAAATGGCGTGTCTCGCTTGAGGCACACATACCTGGCTTGATCAGCTCGGTGGTCACGCCCTGTAGCACCTTGCGCATGGATAGCACGCAATTAGCTACCTCCTTGACCTGCGTCTCAGCGCCGGCTACAAAGACGCCCTGCCCTTCCACAGCAAGCACACAATAGACAAGAGAATCAACTTCCAGCCTACAGCTTGGACGACCACAGGCAACAGTCATGTGGATCTGGTGTGCTCAAATTGCAGCAAGAATGGCCAAAGATGGTCATTGAGTCAGTGACAAGATTATTAGATGAGCTTCAATGGAATAAACGGAGTCAGCTTGGTGCTCAACGTAAAATTAGTCAAAGTTGGTGTGCTAACCACACCCGATGCTCCAAAGCGGGAGACCATCCGCCGAATACGGAGTACGCCAGACCCTCCCTCGAACGCACCTGCTCAAAAACGCCTCTTCAATGTCAGCCCATGCACTGGAGGTCGCCAGCCATGGAGACCGTTGGTCATAAGAGCGTTCTGAAGTGCTTAGTTTTCGTTGTGAACACTTTTGACATGATGACTTTATGCTCAGATACATTGCCAATACTGTGGTGCAATCACAAATCACCCTTGTTGTTGGTGTTACCCAGTAGATGGTGTTACTTAATAGATGCTCAATCTTTAAATACAATACAATACAATGGCACTTGCTCTGGAACAAAATTGGACAAAATTGGAAATAAGAAGGTCCTGACATGCATGAAGAACTCAGAACGATGACAAGTGAGAAAACGAACTCCCGTTGCCAAGCAACCAGGACAGTGAGCTTCTTGCAAATAACCTGGTCAAAAAGGAGGCCACCAAAGCCGTTGAGGGCCGAATTAAGTACATCAAGCCTGAAAAGGTCGGGATCATCGAGTGTGGTACCTAGCTCTCCCATCCTGACATACCTGAACTCAGGACCAATGTCAGGAGTAAATGATTGTGACCATAGTCTGGAAAATGCATGTAAATCTGCACCAACCCAAATCAATGCACCGAGGTTGCATTGAGGTTGGAGAGTCCCTCATCAGATTGGAGAATGAATATTACAGACCCTTGAGTCAGGCCTGGCCGGTCAATCAAGTAGACCCCGGGTGGCCGCGCGCTGAAGCCCTTCTCCAGTGGTGTCAGCACTGGCTTTGTAATGGAACGTGAAGCCGTGCTGATCCAGTTCCCAAATTCATCTTCTACCAGCTTTCTGACAGTCGCCGAGCTGAAGTCACCCCAGATGCCCAGTACAGCTTGGTCAGGCCTGCAAATAGCAACACCTTGCAATCAGAAGCCCGTTGACCCTTTGTGACCTGGAAGTGAGCCAGCGCGCTATCAAAGCTCAGGACCTTTGGGAAAAGTGGTCAGCCCTTAATTGGTCACCTAAACAGCCCTGAAGTGACAAAGTGACCACTCAAATTCCCTCTGTAAACTGTTGTACAGGTTGCAGCTTATAAGTAAGCTATTGAGTAAGCTATGACTAAGCTATTCAAACTTTGTGCTCCAGACCTGTATTCGCTGTCGTGGAAACATGCCAGGTCCGAGATCTTGATGGCTGACACGGTACTGATCTCTGGCCGTCGAGCATAGGGGCTCTCTGACCCGTAGAGCAACTTTGGCATCTCCCTCCTGGCAATCGTCCCTGGCTATGAACAAAAGATCCACGGTGTCAATGTTGATGTTTCATTGCCAAAAGCATCTAGGCTGTGAAGCCACTGTTGAGGATAATAACGGTGTGATGACGGATTGTGATGCCGCATGACTACCAATGATACAGATATCATTGACACACCCCTCTGACTTGGAATGCAAGAGCATCTGAGCCTCTACCGATGCGGCAATGATAATCACATCTGCTTCAGTCCCCCACAGAAAGCAAAATGTTTTTTCTTAGGAACAGCTGTGGCAAATGTGCAGCTTCTCAGCATAACTTACAGACTTATAGATAGCTCTCAGGCTATCTGTGAAAGGCTTGAATATGCTCGTCAGCTTACTTCGTCATTCCTGCGGGCAATTCCCCCCAACACCTGGCTCCGCACCAGTTCTAGCTTCTCCACAGGAAAAAGCGGCTGCTGCACCACTGCCACAGCAACCCACAAAGACATCCCTGAGGAAGATGAGGAGTGTAGGCTCGTAACGGTGCCATGGCTTGCCATCTGGTCAAGCGCAAGGTGATTGCACGAAGCATGGCCCCCAGGACCAGATGGAAGCCCGTACAGCAGGGTGACTGACATTTGACATCCAGCTCTATAGGTCAGCAGGTGTCAAGTGAAGAGCAAGGACATACTGTCACCTTCGGAAAACAAGCCCATGACCTCCCCAAGGTCCTCTGTCAGACATCGGAACCCAACGCTCGCCTCTGCCACGCCTGCAGACGCTTCTATACGAGCAGCCAGCGTCTGCTCTTCCACGCAAACGGACAGGCTTTAGCAAATGCCTTGACATCTCCCATCTGCCTCTCGTCAGGACATGGCTGGAACAAGTTGCAGTCAATATTGAGCACGTCAATCAGGTGAAGCTCCAGGGTTGGGCTGATGTATGGACCTCAAGGCGGAGGTCGAGGTAGTCAGCTGAGTGCTGCTGAGTCCCCCCACTCCGCTGCACGCTGCTTGTGATAGCAGCTAGACCCACCTGCATGATGCTGGATGTAGCTTGCACAATTGTCATGTAGAACAGAAGATCCGTCCCCGTGCAAAAATAATCTACTGTCATAAAACAGCCTGCAAGCCAGCATGAGTGGCTGAGAGGCTGCCGCTCTCGACCTGGGCAGCCGGCTCAGACTTGCTCCCGCCCTTCACCAGAAGCTGGCCTCCAACCTGCCAAGATGGAGTGACTCTGATTTCAATTGCCAGGTGTTTGACAGTGAAAGCTATATCTAAGCAGCCTGATGCAGTCCTTCATGGTGTTTCGACTATCCGACAAGACAAAGTCCAGAGAGACTGAGCACATTGCACACCGTGGGCTTGGCAGCTTGCTACTCACAAGGCCAAGCTCGTGGTCTTCCAGGAGGAGAACCCTGAGCCCGTTGGAAAGCACCAACTGCAATGCAATAGGACTCGATCTAAATAAGCACTAGCAACACCTCAAGCATGCAGGAAAAGGGCCTACATCAGATGCTACTTGATTCCTGGATATCGAAAGCCTGGACCAATGATCATACTCAACATGAGAAGATGTTTCTCACCTTCTGGTACGGCGGGAGCTTGACGTCTGGTAATGGAGGGAACTTGGTGGGGATGGGCGGCAGAAGCTGGGTGTCAATCAGGGGGGGCTGGTTGCTGAGCACGCTGGGTGCGCTGCCGTGTGTGCGACATCATCAGAAGCTCGACTAGAAGTGCCAGTATTAGCTGCCCTGGCTATTCATGAATGACGTTCTCAAATCCCAACATGTCAAGCCTGGCTGGACTTCTGCCTGCGTTGCTATCCTGCTTCTCAGGATATGATTCTGGGCTTTAGGCGTTCAGGGGCAAGGAATTACAAGTAGCTCCGCCTGCTCAGCTGCCTGAAGCAGGCAGGCAGTCATGCTGCAATCGCTAGCATGACACGGTTTCACAGCAGGCCATTGACACTTGGAAATTCAGTTCATCTCGTCAGGTTTTGGGCTCAGGCCCCTTATTAGTCCCATCTTTTACCTGAGAGCAGGGTCCACGGTTGTTGCATAGACGCATGCGGCAGCTGCAATGGGCATGCAAATGCTTCCGAGCGCGTCCAAGATGCTCATTCCTTTGTGCGTACTCTCCAGGGCAGGCCCTTCATGGACGCCATAACGGTCTGGCCGCCCAAGTTGCTGGTGTACCAGCGCCGGCTGAGAGCCAGGCGCCGGCGCGTCGCCAAGGTGAGACGCAGCCTTCATCGAGCTGCCATAGCTGCTGCACGCCGACCCTTCAGTGCCCACGCCAGCGTCCCTTGGTGCTTCTTGAGGCTGGCCCGCGATAATCACAGCTCTGGGCGGCCGCCTGCCTGCAAGCCCGGCCGCCATGGGCAGTGGAAGCGGTGGGCACTGCAGCGCCATGGTGCAAGCCGAGCACGCCATGCATGCCATTGCAGCACTCAGGCCCTCTGCAGGCTGCTGCTCGGCGCAGAAAGTGGGTTTACGTGGGTGCCTGGTGTGACTGAGTGCCCTCTATGCTGCACGAGTCAGTCGAGTCGTGTGAGCTCTGCGGCGGTGACGCCCGACGCCGTCCAGCTACAATGGCTGCCGTGCGGTGGCAGAGGCGGAGGACCTAGCCCGTGATGAGTGCTTGCAGCTAGGAACATACGCATCTTCCTTTCGCTGTAGGCTCTTGCATTAGCTGTGTGGTTTTGGCGCTAGTCTCTCGCATTAGCTGTGTGGTTTTGGCGCCTTTGGCACTATGGACCTTGTTCATTCTTTCTGGGCTGGCAATTCACAGCCCCCGCTCCCCTTATGAAAGGGAGCTCTTATGAAGAGCTCCCTTTCTTCCTCGGCCTCCCACCTAATTGCCTGATTGGGGTGCGCCAGTGCGAGTGCGGCTTCCGTGCAGAGGGTGCTGTGCTCGCCACTCACATGCTGAGATGCCCCACTGGATTAGAAGTGGTGGGCATTCACAACCTCCTTCGCGATGCCCTGGCGGGCTTGATGCGCGACGCCGGCTACCGTGCGGTCGTGGAAGTCAACAATATCATGCCTATCACCACGGACGCCCAGGGACGTCATCATCGCCGCACACTTGACATTGTGGGCGTGCAACCTGGTGGAGGACCACGGGCCCTGGTCGACGTTGTTGTTACGGAGGCATATAAAGGCCCAGCATCAACACACATTGCTGGGCACGCAGTGGGCGGAGCAGAGCAAAGAAAACTGCGGCATTACTCCGATTACCCCCAATGCGATCAACTCCTGCCAGCTGCAATCGACATCTTTGGCTGTCTGGGTCCTCGCTTCCACACTCTGCTTCAAAACGTTGCCAATCTAGGCTACACTCGACGCGCAGATGTGTTTCCGGCTGAGATGGGCTTGCCAGCTGCATATCTGTCGCTCTTGCGACGTCGGGTTTCGGCCTGTTTGCAGCGTGCTCAGGCTAGTGCCTTGCACCAGAAAGCTGGGCGAGCTCTAGTAGGTGGCAGAAGGGCTCCGTTCCTGGCATCTAGTATTCATGCATCGAGTAGTGACCTTTATGTTTTGACCCGTGGTTATTGAGCGGGTCAATCTGCTGTAGGTTATGTAGATTTTTAGATGTGCTTGCCTTTGTACCTGGCCATTTGGCCTACATTTCTTTCTAATACACGATCTCTCCTTTCTGATGCACCAGAAAGCTGGGCGAGCTCTGGTTGGTGGCAGAAGGGCTCCATTTCTGGCATCTAGTATTCATGCATCCATTAGTGACCTTTATGTTTTGACCCGTGGTTATTGAGCGGGTCAATCTGCTGTAGGTTATGTAGATCTTCAGATGTGCTTGCCTTTGTACCTGGCCATTTGGCATACATTAGTTTCTAATACACGGACTCCTCTTTCTGATGGCGTGCAGTGTGCATGAAATGAGAGGGAGGCCAAGCAAGCCAGTACAGTGTCCAAGTAGAACGAACGTGATGAAGAGGGAGCGAATGTGCGGGATGCGCATGAAGTTAATGGAAGGCCAATCAAGCCAATGAAGCTGCAAACGTCACGGCTGCATTAAGAGACTCACTGCACACTAAATTGCGCTTGCCAAACTGCGATGCCACGTGGTGCACATCTACTTGGAAATCTTACTAGTTGCCATCTTCCATGAGTTTGAGCAATGTGGGCGCCACTTCTGGACGTGCCAAAGCCACATTTGCACCAGTTTGCAGGCCCCTAACTGAGGCGAGTGGGCAGGCACCACTGATAGCTCCCTGACATTGCCGTGCTTGCTCTACAAAAAGTGCGACAACTTCTACGGAACCTATGAAAGCATGCAGATTGCTTGTCACCAGAGACACTGCCACAATCAAGGTGACCTATTGGCCATGCCTGCTTGCCTGCTCATTCTGCTGTCAGCCACGACGATTGAGTACCTCAATCGCATGTATACTCAAGGATTGCCTTGTCAGTAAGCGGTGGTCCAAGCAGCATGAAGCACACCATTAAGCCGCTGCTCCAATCTTGCACAGGCCGTTTACTTCAAGCTTCAGAGAAGCTCATTTGACTTCGTCACTTTTAGGTGCTGAGGTCCCCTTCAGCTGTGTTTCGCCCTGTTTTGGCCCCTCTTTGCCTGGGCTTTGCTTTGTGTTGGACCGTTCTTTAGATCACTACTTCTTGCCGGAACAGTTCACTGACTCGTCTTGGCCCCACTTTCATGTCATGACCACTGCACGCCTTCTTCGACCCAACATATTAACACTTGAGTTGAGTTTCAGAGAAGGAGCAACATCTATGGATACCCAGCAACCATGGCATCGAGAAATAGTATAGGATCTCCTCCTCCTGCTGGATCTGTCAATGACAATAATGTTGAAATGAGCTTCGCTGCTGACATATGGCTTCCTATTTGGTAGTCTACTAAAAGTTCGCCAGGTCTGCCATTTCTACTTGTCTAGTCAGCAAAAGCCAGAGGTAATGAGCAAAGTAGGCAAGATCAGCAGAAACAGGCAGTAGGTGCTCTAGCACTCATAAAGTATCCAATGTAGTCCCAAATGCCGCTAATCAGAGAATGAGGTGCTCTAGCACTCATACAGTATCCAATATAGTCCCAAATGCAGCTAATCAGAGATGAAGCTGGCCAAGAGGAGGAGAGCAGCGAGAACAACCCATGGGCTTCTGAAGGCTTCCGGTATGCTAGACGTCATTGAATAACTGGCCCTCCTCTTTCTTGGCCAACCTCTACTGCTGGCCTGTTTCACGAGAAATTTTCTGAGAAGTTGATGGTCATTGATGTACTGCAGATGCCATATGCAGATGCATGCCTCTGCTTCTAAGTGCAATCATGGCAAAGAGATGGCGACTGCAACAACATGCTCAACATGTCCCAATGAGACAAGAAACACCTTGAGGGTCGCCTTCTGATACGAAAGACTTGACCAACCATTTGGATAAATCATGTGATCTGCCCACCTGAACGAGAGCACACCATTGCTGAGTACAAGATGCATGCAGATTTCAGACTACTTGAAGGCAGTGGTGGCACCAAGACATCAGGTCGGCGGCCGTACTCTTCTTCACCGCTTGAAGAGCGAATTCCACAGTGCTCCAGACTTGATTCATTTGGAAGCTAACCTCAGGAGCACAAGCATAAGCAGCTGGAGGTCCTTGTCAGCTGGCAGTCAAGGCTAGATTCACCTAAGCCAACTCATGCATAGCTAGCAGAGGGTCATGGAGCTCTGCATGGCCAGAGGCTTCATGCAGAGGACTGTACATATCCACCTCGACTCCGTTGAAAACAAGGGTTACGTTTGTAGTAGGGCCAGGAACAATGTGCGCAGATGTAAGCACCCGTGCTTTGAATTCCTCCACTGAATCAGATGCTCTTGCTCTGATTGGAAGCAACTGGAATAATTCTGCACTGAAAGTTGAGCAATTGTCACACTGTTCAATCGTCCACCTAGACATAATATATGTGCAATCTTAGCCTGTGCAATATGCATGTCCAGAGAAGCTACCCAACGTTGTAAGATGGCCTGGTAGTGATCCAGTCAGGAGCAGCTGTTGTCAATGTTCTCACCTGTCAGAGAACTTTATCAAGACCTCCAATTCAGGCAGCTCAGCCATAAGCCTCAATTCCAGCCCCAACTCCTGCTCTTGCTTGCTCTCTCTTGCATGCAACCTCCTCAGCTCTCTTCGGTCCAACTGTTACAAAGCCATTGACAAGTAAGTATGACCTCCTTGTCAAACATGTCGGCACAATGGTCATTTATCCATGGCTCGATAATCAGAAACCAGATTATAATAGAACTACCTGACTGATTGCTTGCCCGTCTCAGCTAGTCGTGATCAGGGAGCAAGCGTGAGCTGCCGTAGCTTATGCTGTGTTGTTGGATCCTGGCCTCAAAAAATGAGAGTTTCAATCTCTGCACTTGCAAGAGCACAGAAGGTACTCAGAATTACAAGCGATTTAGCAGCTTTCACATGAATATGAACATGCAGAGACAAACCACGTCAAGCCTGTGCTCGAGTGGAACCAACGATCCCTGTGAGCGTGGAGGTCTCAAGGATGTCTTTGGGGAAATGGTAAGCCTTCTCTACACTACTAAAAGCATGAACATAGTCCAAAGGACAGCTTGACCAGATGAAGAACCCTTGCCAGCTGTGAACTAGCTTGGCACGCTGAGAAATGTGAGCAGTATGACCTACTCCAAAAAGGTGAGAGACTGACCAGGGCAGGGCGCTGAACGTTAGCGCGGAGGTATGCCTGCTTGCTCGTGGGAAGTCGTACAACACCTGTGAGAGAAAGAGCAAATAATGCTGGCATTGGTCGACCTACACGTTGCTCCAAGGAAAGGGGACTCCAGCTCGCAGTGCTATCATCTCTGAGTAAGGCTGCCGCTCATGGAGGTTTTGGACGCCAGGCTCAGGGCCCTCGTCCTCACCGCTTGCGCAGGCTTTGAAGATCCTGGCGAGATCACTCTAAGGACGGACAAGCACGCCTGCAGCGCGCTCCGCAGGCCGGCCCACAGAGCGCAGGCTCGCGGGCGAGCCTGGCGTGCAGGCACAGTGAGCACGGAGCTGCTGGCATCAGCTCGTTATTACATCTGCGTTGTCCTAGCAACCTGCGATGCCTTCGGTCCATGGGTGTTACGGGGGTCGGTGGTCCTCGTTACTTTTGCTGCTGGCCTCTCAAGCTGACCAGCGGCGCCGGGAACAGGGTGCAGCCCTTCCCCGTGGCTCGGTGCCTTTAGGTCTTGTTTCCTGCTACCGAATGCGTTTATCTATGTGCCTACAGCGGTCCCAGGCGATTGCTTTGCATCGCCGGGCTGGTCGCGCCCTTGAGCAGCCTCTGGTTTGCGCAGCGGGGTTGCTCTTCCTCCCCTCAGCTCATCTGACTTCCTACTGCTGACACGGGGGTATTAAGGGCGCCCTGTCTGCCTAGCCTTTGGCTCCGTCATGAACACCTGTGTGCATCTGGCTGGCAGTTTACAGCCGATCTTAAATAGCAGCAGCCGTTATCTTTAACTTCTCCAACCTTCCTCCCTACTTCAGATCTAACGCTACCCAAAGAAGAAAAGACGCTTCCAGGAGAGGGCAGTGGCTGTGAGAGGGCCAGCCCAGAAAAAGAATGAACAAAGTTCGAAGTACTTCTGGAGTAGCCGTATTCTAGCAAAATGACACAGCTAGACACACCACGACGCAACGGGAAACTCAGTAACCACTGCCAAGCAGCCGCAAGTCGGAGTAACTGGCTTACCCAAGGACCGCCAGGGCCACAGCACAGAGATAACTTGTTCAAAGGAGTGACGTGCACCTCAAATATGTAATTCAAGACCTTCAGTGGCTCAATCATGACCTTTTAATTGTTGTGGTTGGTTTCTTGTGATTGTTTTGATTGGAGTGAAGTGCAAGGGCACCAGGGTTCTGAATATTGAATAAATTCATTCCAGCCAATCCCATCATTCAAGGTCATTGACTTTAACACTGCGCATGTATTGGTTACACTAACGTGCAGAGGGTCGCTACGATGTCCTCCTCCATGTACTAACATCTCTTCTTGACATCGATTGCAAGCCCAACGGCTCCTCAATCCTAGATCATGCTAAGACCGAACAGCAAAACACATGAATCACATTGTGTGCTTCCTACGGATATTTAGACCATATATCCACCCTCATCTCCTTGTGCTGCTAAGCACGAGAGAGCCTTGCAATGCACGGAGGTACTGAAGGTTGTGCATACGTAATCATGCCAACATCATAGAATTCCGGACCTGTCATGAAACTCAGAATACTACTGTCGATCAACAATTTATGGCCATGCTTGTGGCTGAAGGGCAGATGCCAGCTGCTATGATCAAATTGCTGAAGGTTGATGACAATGACAAGAATGAGACAGTGACCAAAGCAACCGAAGGGCCTGATCCTCGCTCATTGCAATTCAAGCGCTCTGTGCAAACCATGCGTGGTCGCTGCCTCAAGATCCAAGTAGTCGTAAATGCCATGCCCTTTGCATGGTGACAGGAGCGATTCTGCTGGTGACTCAGGATTCATCGAACAAGCACAGCCTCAATTTCCCTGCCTTCAATGTCAAGGCCACCGCAAAGCAATAAGGTCCAGGGACAAGGCAGCGGCTTGGAGACACAAGGAGTCCCAGAGGTGGCCGGCCACTCAAGGAAGGAACCTTTCTAGCTGAGAAGAGAGATCGTGTATTAGAAAGAAATGTAGGCCAAATGGCCAGGTACAAAGGCAAGCACATCTAAAAATCTACTAGCTGAGAAGAGGTGAAGGCGCGGGTTGCGCATGGGATGCAAAGAAGGCCAGATCAAGCCAATACACCGTTCAGGCAGAAGCTAGTCCAAAGAGAACAGCTATTCCATTTCAAGGCAGTGGCTGTGGAATGCCAGCCCATAGGAGGAAGGCGCCATGAAAGTAAAGGGAGGCCAATCCTACCCTTACAGATGTCATGGTAATGTGGTAATGAGTTGGCTAAGGGGGGCACTATATCCTTGAGTGATCATATACATATCTGACAAGCTAAGCTGAGGAGCCGCACCATCACCACGGAAGCCATTGGCCTGGCCTTAATGCACGCCCAGCACGCTGGTGTATCTCAAGTGCTTGGGAGCGCTGTAGACTCAATGATAGCCGCATTCTATAGCAGGCAACGATGGCTTGCGGGACGCTAGAATGCCCTATAAGCTACCCGCCCGACAACAGTCGGCGGGCATCGACTTGCTGTGCCAGGCAAAGCAGGAGGGAGGACCGCTTCGTTCCGTAGCCGCCGTATATGTCCATGGCGCATGGGAAGAGAGAAGGCGCGCGGGGCGCATGAATTGAAAAATGGGAAGAAGTGGTCGCCCCGGGGGTGGTCCTAATAATGTCGGTCCTTCTTCTCTTTCTGTTTAGTTTGCCCTAGACTCTGCCTGAAAGGGTTTAGGGTTTAGGCTTGAATTGGCCTCCATTTCATTTCATGCGCCCCGCGCGCCTTCTCTCCGGATGATTTGTCGCCCAACCTGGCACAGTCGGCGTGGCTCCGGGGTGGTTGGAATGCGTCGATAAGAACGACGTCGAGGACAAGACGATGCCCACCGCTGCGGCGGGTAGCAACCACATCCAGACGCCTGATGTATGGTCTGTCACGCTTGAGGAGTACTGTCAGGATATTAGTGTTTAAACCTTTTGGGCTGGCCTTTCCCAGCCACCAGTCAATCTGGCCGCGCTTTCTTAAACCTGCCTAGCGCACCATAGTGTTGTCAAAGTTCAAAGAATGGGGCGTCACAATGAGAAGACGCTCTTTCCAACGGGAAGATGGCTTTGAACGAATGCCAGCCCACTGCTAACGGGCAAAATGCAGTGGAGTCGCCACATGCATCCCGCATGTCAGGCCTCGCCTGGCCGACACGAGGGATGGACTGGACAGGCTCACTCCAAAGCAGCGGCAGCGCTTCCCGGGCGGCGGGAGCAACAGAGGCGGGAGAGAGCTCAAGAAGGAGGCATCTTCCCAACAGGGGCGGGGGCTGTGAATGGCCAGCCCAGATGAAGAACAAACAAGGTCCAAAGCAACGAGCAGGATACGATCCTCCAACACGTCAGCAAGAGGCGCTCAATAACCTCCAGCGGGTCCCCACCGTCTATAGGCAGACGCCGCAGGGGGGACCGGCTGTGAAAAGCCAGCCCGAAGTGCATTGACAAGATCCGAAGGTGCCGGCAAGCCGCTGAAGGCAGTCATCGCCCTCTAATGGAAAATGTCCTCTCCGTGATGGGCCAGCCCAGAAAAGAAGGACGAGCCTAGTTCGAAGGGGCCAGAAAAGCGCAAAAAGGCACACAACCAAGCGAAGAAAGGACCATGTGGAGGACCATTGCTATTCTGGGAGGCTCGAGGAGCAGCAGCAGGCACGCGCGTTCCCAGGGCCGCGGCGGGCGCCCCGCTGCGCCGCGGGTGTGGGCGGCGCGCCCCCGGGCTCGGGGGCAGCCGTAGCCGGCGAGCCGCCTGGTCCGCGGCTTGGTGTGCCACGTGGCGACCGGCTGGTGGCGGGCCTCCCACCACGCCAGTTACAGTTAGCCCCCCCCCCTTGGCTGCGGCTGAGTGGCGCTGATTGGGCTCCGGTTACCGCCGGGCTGGGTCCGGGGTTATCCCGCCCGCCCGCGGCGCGCCGCCGCGTCAGCGCTGGCCCGGCCGCGGGCGGCGCCACGTCGCCGCGCGGGCGGGAGCCATGGCGGCCGGGCGGGGGCCTCCATAGCCGGGGGGGCGCTTTTATCTTTTTCCCGCCGCCCGGCGGCGCCAGGCCGATTTGATTNTCCCTCCCTCCTCCCCCGGGGCACCCTTATCCAGTGGTCCCGCAGCGCCCCTCCCGCCTCGGTCCCCCTTTCCCCACCACACCATTCACCGTTTCCCCCTCTCGCTTCCCACAACCGCCGCCACTGCGCCGCCCTCGCGCCGCCGCCGTCGGGACATGCGGCCCGCGCCCCCGCAGGCACCGCGGCCTCGGTCCTCTGAGGACACGGCGGCCAGACGCTCTCCTTGGCGGCCTTGGCACGGACGCGTCGGGTGCATCCACCGCCGACCGCCGCCGCCGCCACAGCGCGAGCGCCTGCAGGCAGAGAGACGGGCAGCGCTCCTGCGCTCCCTCTGAAGCGCTGGCCGCCATGGCATCTGTGGTTCTGCCCATGGCATGCGTTCTGCCAGTCAGCAATATCTCAGACCTGAGAGAGCACTCGTCGGCCGAGGCATCATCGAGCCACAGAGAGGTTCTCAGGGCAGGTCGGAGGTCCTCCTCTGTCAAGCAGCAGCAGGCATGGCGGGCCTATTCCGCAGGCATGGCAAAAGAGGCAAGGCCAACCACATCTTCGAGGGTGACGGACTCATTTTGGCAACTGCAGCGCCTCTCACGGGGAGGTCCCTCCCTAGATGGCCTCATGGAAGCCCATGCAGATAGGTTCTCTCCGGGAGGGGCGGAACTTGCCAAAGCCGACGACCGCCAGCCACTCGGCCTTGACTTCCTCAGCGATGCTTCGGCTGGAGCAGGATCTGATGAGTGGATTGAGCACAGGGTGGAGAAGCCGTCAGTTTCCGGCCTCGGCAGGCATGCTGGGGTCCCTGTCTACATCATGCTTCCGTTGGATAGCGTGACTCTCCAGAACACCCTCTGCAGGCCCCGGGCATTCCGAGCCAGCCTGACTGCCCTGAAGAGTGCTGGCACCGAGGGAGTCATGGTTGATGTGTGGTGGGGGATTGTGGAGAGAGCAGGACCGATGCAGTACGAGTGGGGTGCTTACAAGGAGCTAGTTAGCATGGTGAAGGATGCGGGCCTAAAAGTGCAGGCTGTCATGTCCTTCCATCAATGTGGAGGCAATGTTGGTGATCACTGCATGTGAGTGCATGCATGGTTCTGTGATCAGACATGTCCTTGCTTTACACTCTTTGCCTGTACATAAGTCAAAGCGTGATGGACTATGCATCGTCTTCATGTCATCCTTGTGACATTCAAGTCTGGAGATGAGAGAGGCCCAGTTACTTCTTGCTTGTGAAGAACGTCTGGAATATTGTGACTGAGGAAGTGGCTGGTCTGCTTGTGCAGGATTCCTCTGCCTCCATGGGTCACAGCTGAAATCGAGAAAAATCCGGACATTGTTTACACAGACAGGATTGGCGGCCGTAATTATGAGTACCTGTCTCTGGGTTGTGATTTGTTGCCAGTTTTGGCAAGCAGGACACCAGTCCAAGTCTACACTGACTTCATGCGTAGTTTTAAGGAAGTCTTTGCTGAGTTTCTCGGCAATACAATAACGGTGAGTTCTTTCTCCTCGGCTGGGTGATAAGTTGGGTTCCAGATATGAGCTATCGTGGGTTGAGTGGTACAAGTCAATATTACATGCATACATAGTGCCCTGAGTAATCTGGGTGAGTGGTACCAGTCAATGTTACATGCATACATAGTGCCCTGATTAACTAGGATTGGTGCATCACATGCATGGTCGTGTATGCTCTTACTGTGTGTGTGTTCACTTGTGCAAAATGGCATCATTTGACATGCAGCTCCCTCTTGTTATCTTATGTAGGAAGTACAAGTTGGCATGGGGCCAGCAGGCGAGCTTCGCTATCCAGCCTATCCCGAAGGCAACGGCAAGTGGCGTTTCCCTGGCATTGGGGAGTTTCAGTGCTATGACAAGGTAACATGCCGTTCTTAGCTTGCCTGCTTGAGTCGAAGTTCACATGCATGTGCCTTGCAGATGCGGAGGTTTATTTGTGGCCTAGCGCGTCTCCTGCATGTCCATCATCCCCTTTTTCATGTCGACACACAGGGATGTCTGCTCTTACATGTCAGAGTCTAGCTCCTGATATCTCAGATGTACTTCCCTGCATGTACCTGTTGCACTTCACATGCTGATCACATTGGCATGTGTGTTGATATTGAGCTCTCCGTTCTCTGCAGTACATGATGATAAGCCTGAGAGCATGTGCCGAGAGCGTAGGGAAAGCAGAGTGGGGCTATAGTGGCCCAGATAACGCTGGGCACTACACGCAGTGGCCAGATGAGACTGGCTTTTTCCACCAGCAGCATGGGGCCTTTGCATCAGATTATGGCCACTTTTTCTTGTCGGTGAGTTGTGACATTCCTCAAGTTCTCCAGCTGCTTGCCTTCTTGTCCTTCCTTGAGCTGAAGGAGAAGACATGCAATGTCACTTCTTATTACATACATATGTGATACAAAGCCAGAAATGTCTGAATATCACTTCATCTGAGCACACTATGTGTCCAGTCCTTGCTAGACTATCTTATTGCATCAAGCAAGGTATTGCTTGTCTCATCTTGAGGACAGTTTGAGTGGTTTGCGAAAGCACATCTCATTGCGCAAGATACGGTCTTGACAATGCTATCCTGTTGAAGTGTGCAGTGGTACTCAGACATGTTGATTGCCCATGGAGACCGGATCCTAGCAGCTGCTGCTGGCATATTCCGTGGAACTGGGTCAAGGATAGCAGGAAAGGTTGCAGGCATTCACTGGCACTATGGGACACACTCGCACGCACCAGAGTTGACTGCAGGATATTACACTACTAGGAATAGAGATGGCTATCTGCCACTGGCGTGCATGTTTGCGCGCCATGGGGCAACCCTCAACTTTACCTGCATGGAGATGAGGGATGCGGAGCAGCCCTTTCATGCTGCATGCAGGTGAGCAGTGGAAAGGGGCTTGCTAGGACGTCCCTGTGTGTCATGGCACATGATCTGCATCAATCTGCCGTTCTTTTACAAGCATCTGATGTACTGCAAAGTGCTGACTGCACAGACTATCTACATCTGAAAAAGAATCGCATGGGCTGCACTTTCATGTTTTGCTCATGTACAATTTGCTCTGCTCTTCTACAGCCCCGAAGGCCTCTTGAAGCACATCGTAAGCGCAGCTAAGGTGGCAGGCGCGCATTTGTCGGGTGAAAACGCGCTACCTCGCTTCGACGAGTCTGCCTTGACACAGGTACTGCATTCTGAACCATGTCCTCGGCAGTCTTGCCAAATTGTGTGTGCATGCACTTGACTTTTAATAGTCATTGACGTCCTGTCTTACAGCTTGCAGATTCTGATCATTAGTTGCTCACAACTTGATCCATTGTGCAGATTGTTGGCAAGTCGCGGCTGCAACTGGGAGATGTCTGCCTGGACTACCCCCTCTCATCCTTCACATTCCTGCGCATGAGCGAGCAGCTCTTCCGGCCGGACAACTGGGTCAACTTTGCGCTCTTTGTGCGGCACATGCGGGAGGGGCGGACATTCTCCCCCTGGGAGGATGAGCACCAGAGCTTCCACCGCCATGTGCGCTCCATGGGGCAGCTCAGCCAGCACGTTGCGGAGCTCATGTTGCAGTGATTGCCACTGTGACCCAGTTTTGGCCTGGGGACCAGGGTCATATCTCAACCTCCCAACTTCTATAGTGTTTTTTTGGGCAGCCCCATTGTTTCCAGGAGCCATGGCTCCCGTTTTGCTGTGCTACCAGGCAGCTAGGCGCATGGTGCTGGCTCACAGTGCCGTGTTGTGGTGACCTTGATTGATAGCATGTAGTTGTAGATAGATGCAGTAGGTGCGACGCAGCACTCCTGGGAAGGCAGCTCATGGAGAGATTGGTCACTTTTTAGCGCTGGTCGTTCGCAGTGACTGGCTTTCTTGTTCAGCTATACTTTGTACAGATTCATACACACTTTAGTGATCAGTCCATTTCTCATCATCGGGCAGGCTGACCAGTGTGTGAAACCTTAGTTCCAGGCTTTGCAGTCAGCATGCTTTGCTAGTCATTCACATTAGCTGTCCTCACGTATGTTTTGCAGCCCCTATTTAAGCAACCTTGGGCATGTATGTTCACAGCACAGAACCATGGGATGCCATAGATTGCTGATGTATTTCTGTATTGTGCTGGCCAGTAGGAAGCGTGTGCACTGATTGCCAACAGTCAATGTGAATTCGTAGAAAGGGTTGGGAAATTTCATCTTACTTCTTGAGAAGCTGCTGATGATGAGTAATCAAGAGCTAGCTCGTGGCTGCCAGTGTGCAATATGCGCTCAAGAGATGAAGGAGATGCTGTCAATCTTTCGGCCTCAAAGTGGCTCGCTTTACTTTCAGCCGGCTTTTAATACGTCCTTGCACTACTACATGATGCTCCTGGAAGGCAACAATCCAAGAATATACAGATTTCTAGGTGTAGACAGACCCAATAGATCCCACAAGGCTGCTATTTCTAACCAATGACTTTGAGGACTTGCACAGCGACCGAGGAAGTGCCAACAAATTTGTGAAAGATGCAGACATAGATACATCTCTACTAAAGGGTCGCCCACTTCACAGATCTAGGAGGCAGTGGCAGCGGTCATCTGCACGTGGCCTGATACGCGATACCCGGGCCGCGTGAGCAAGGATGCAACGCGACGCACGTCCTCAGGTGTCACCTCCTCCACACTCCGGCACTCTCTAAGCAGGTTATCCCAGCCTCCAGCCTCGGCCTCGTACTTGCACAGCAAGTTCGCCATGCCGGAGTTGCTCCCAAAAATTTCCTGGAGATATGCAACGTGCATCAGCATGCTCTATATCTCTGCCATCTAGTAGAAGAAAAAGAAACAAGCGAAGTGCTGCTAATAAGAAGGTCCAGCAGCAACTTCACTGCCTGCACTTGGAAAACGAGCTGTCTCTGGGGGCTGTGAATTAGCGGGTAATTTCTACCAGGAGGCCGGCCCTTGTGGCCTTGCGCACGGGGACGAGCTGGTCCTCATCAACCAAGCCCTGGGCCAGGTCCTCCAGCTCCCTCTGTAGAAGGACTGCCAGTTCGTCGGTGCTTCCCCCTGGCGACATGCCGACTTGCACTCAGAAGCCTGTCCGCATGACCACATGACCACTTCTGCTGCTGCTCATAGGACGTGAACCTTTGGTATGTCCATATGAGGACTTAGGACCCAATACTTTCACATGAGAGACCTACACTTACAGCCCTGAATGCTGAACCTTCAGTCCTTCACTTGACCGTCACCCACAGATTGAACTAGGATAACGATAGGTGCTAATGTCCTGCCCCATCCAATTTGAGGCAGCAGGTCGTAATATACATTATTGTCTAATTGCATAACCTTCTATTTGGCATAAGCACCTGGTAGGGGAATCGCGGAGAGGAGCAAAAGATTTGGCCGCAAATCGCCAGGGTAGCTCTCCCCCGCGTCTGCAGCCAATGCCTTCCTCTGGAGGACCAGCCTCTGTATCACGCGCATGGCCTCCCAACGATGTGAACGGTATCTTGCAGTTGTGCCACGCCACTTAATGTAGTGCATGCCCAAAGTACATGATTTAATCCCATTTGTCATATACTTTCAACTCGCAGTCATTTGCGGGTCATAAGTTCCTTGTCCAAAGCCACACCTTGTAGAGTCGCGAGGTGCGCCCGCTGCTCAGAAGCTCTGAGATTACAGAGATGGTTGGGTCGTCCGTTGAGGAGGCCGCTGGCCGGTAGTGACCTGATCAGAGCACAATCATCGGGCCAGAAGACCCGCTTATATTGTAACCTTACTGTCGTATCTGGTATAGCTTGAACAATCAGTGGATTCAGAAGGGCTGCAGAACATACTGACATGTTTAGCCTATCTTAAACGCAGTGCATTGGTAAGGACAGGACTTAAGGGTTTGAATTAGAGTAGCCATGTCTGTCTCAAACATAATATTAGCTTGGATCTAGGACACTCCCTGGAGATAGCTGTGTCCCATCCGACATTCAATGTCTCACCCTGTATGTAGAAGGGGTTGGAGGGGAGCGACATCCGCAGCTGCCCGACAGTGTCGCTGGTGGGCTCTGGCAGCTGCTCCCACTCGGCGCTTGTCCTCCACTGCCTAGGAGGCGGCGGCGGTGCTGTCAAGTACCCAATCGCTGGCAGCCAGCCGCCAAAGTATCGCCGTGCCAGCCTCTCCACCTTGGGAGTGAGACGCAGGAGGACAAAGGGTCTGAGCTATCGTCTTGCTGACCAAGTTCTGCAAAGATAAACCTGCTAATGCGCTGCAGACAGGGTAATGTATAAATGACTGCTTTGCCGCAACTCAAGCTGTAGCGGCACAACATACAGAAAGAGCAGGGTAAACCTCAATCAGCGTGGCATAGCGACTTGCTGGCTCACCTCCACAGGATCCACGTCCCCAACCTATCCAGGACGTCATGCAGCATTGATAGACACAGTCAGGAGGTGCACCTCAGCTTCTTTGCATTCCAGGCTTGCAACATCTCAACTAGCCACGAATACGGAAGCTGCCATCACGTGCATTGATTGACTGGGAGTTGTACTGCCAATGGGTTTAGGAGATGATAGCAGACGGATTCGAGTGGCAGACAGACAAAAGTAAAGCAATCAACTTGTAAAGCTAGAGTACTGGCTACAAATGTTGGGGCTCATGGACTACTAGTGCTCATGTGAAGGGCAATGTTGCGGACCACTGCACATGTAAGTGCCTTTGGCGTGTAGCGCTGCCAGAAAAATGCCTCAACCTCTCTCCTCCCAATCTTCTCAAAATCCTCAGCTGGCTCTTGAAGTCAAGGTGGAGGTCGTGTACTTGGCTGGTGTCTGAGGTGATATAGACCTGCCAGGCTTCATACTAGCGCCTACACCGCATGTCTGATAATGTAAATCTCAGCCTGTTCCAAATTTCAACGTCTATTGCTCACGAAGTCCCTGCTGCCTGAGCAGTCACAGACACAACTCTGAGTAGTAGTCGGCACTTGTGCTATGTAAATCAGTGCAGAGGGTCTATGTGCAGCAAGGCAGGTAGCGGAGAGGATACGGTAACCAATTACAGGCCGACCATATGGGCTGTTGGGGAATGCCATTCGAGAGAATGACTGCAGGAACCTGCCAAGTGGCGCATTATCGACTCGCAACCGGCGCTCCTCCTTTACAACCTGCCATCAACTCCAACTGGCTGCATCCATGTCATGAGCGAGAAGCTGACCACGTGTACCAGGCGTGCAAGACACACATTACTCCTCCGATGCTCTTGTGGCACACAGACCCCAAGTAATGGTCACACTGTGCTTTCTTGCCATCATCACTGTGACAACCATCCCAACATTGGCTTCGACTCTGCTTGACTTGATCTCACAACCGGTGAAATGTAAGGCTTTTGCTTTCTGCCATTGACATGCAAGTTTGTCACATCAAGGAGCACAAGAAAGACAAAGGTTGAGCCTGGCTCCTCACGTGGAACAAGTGATTGAAGAGCAGCTACTCACGAGAAAGGCATCAAACACACCTCTTTCTCTGCATAAAGGTCTCGGAAGACCGGCGCTATGAAGCGAGCGCTCTCAAGGGCCATCCACAGCTCCAGCTTATTTGCAGGAAGAGAGACGAAATACTCTGCAGCAGGATGCAAATGCAAAGCAGAGCAATGGCTGTAGCTCAGAGGTAACCCATTATTGAACTTTGTGACGCTTACAAGTTGGCCAGATGCACTAAAACAATTTGGTCTCCTTCTATTGTCCTAAGCGTGAAGGCGCAAGGAAAGAAGTTCCCCTAAGGGAATAATTGCGCTGCTTATAGTGGCAGTAGATTGTAAGAGGGACAGCTGGTACCCTGCTCTTTTGGCGCACGGGCTTGGCAAGTGAAGACAGCAAGCAGATTGACTGGCACCCGTACCTGTTGAATCCTGAGTCGTCTGGGCATTGAGTCCCACTCCACCTTCGCGGCTCAGCAGGGCCCCATACGCATTTGGGACAGAGAGCTCTGCCGCCTGCGCCTTCCTTGCCTCCTGCTCACAGAGATTGCAGCAATACTTGTGTGAATTGCCCTGCACTGTGGAATGAAACGACATCTTTAACCTACTGCCCAAGTTGCAGTACAAATGCCTGCAGAGACCTCACTGCAGCGAGCACTAGGTGTAGTATCATGTCAGAGGTAGCTCTGAAGAACATGGTCTGTCACGAGAACTTGCATCCAGCATAGGATCCTGCTCCGGTCGTGATCCCGTCTACAGCATGTGGCTGCATGAGAGTTAGTGATTGGCCTCTGGAAGGGCTCCTGCTAGCGTACAAACTGCTCCGCCAGCCGGGATGCCGCTCCGCTTTTGCCAGACTCCTTGGCCTCCCGCAATTGGTAGAACACTGCAAGCAAACCCTTTACCCCCCACGTCATCATACTGCAAGCATGGACAACATTGCATCATCTTGGGTTCTTGACCGGTAATGCATTTGGAGGAGGACCTGCCAGCAGTTCACGGGCCTGACGCATCACCTGGAACGTGGCAAATGGTTCAGAATGCATGCAGCTCACTCACAGTAGTCCAGCTCGTCAAGGACAGATGCCTCCGCCTTTGGGTCCTTGCTGCCGATCTGCGACGTGCCCTTGAAGGCCAGGTGCTCCTGCTTGCAGAGAATGACATGAACATTAGCTGATCTTGCACGCACACCCTCAGCACCCAGTGATATGCAGAGCGAGCAGCGACATTGGCGCAGCAAGCTAATACGTTCCATAGAAAGCAATAATTTATCAGCTCTTAGCATCCCGAGCTGCTGCAGGAATACTTGCAGAATGCAATCAACGGGGACCAAAGCGGAGATGAGAAGCTGGGTACATCGTGCCGGCCTGTACTAGCATGGATGGACAGCTGCAACTTGCATAAGCAGCGGCTTAGCCACACCGTCAAGCTTATTGGAAGGCTTGACATTGTGTATGTAGTGTGACTGGAGCGCTTGACGGCGTTAACGAAACTGGCCCACCAGGAAGTGCGCGAGGCCCGTCTGCCCGTCGGGCTCGTCGGCCGCCCCGACGGCGGCGTACACGTGGCAGGCCACGATGGGCGCCGCGCGGCGCTCCATTACCACCCAGCGCATGCCGTTGGCCAGCGTGAACGCGGACACGCGCGAGCGCACGGCGTCCAGGGCCCGCGAAAGCGCCGCCTCGCGCTCGTCGTCCCCCTGACGAGCTGCGGCTGCGCATCACAGGAGCGCCGCAGCGGAACTCACGACAGTCAGTCACCACCAGCGGACTGCGCCGCTGAGAAGCGATGCTGCTCCTACGCTTCGTCCCAGCGCTGTCCTCTCTGCTGCCGCCGCCGCCGCCGCCACCGCCGCTGCCGCGGCCGCAACGTCCATGCCAGCACGTAGTGCCATGGCCTCTCACACCTGCCAGCGCCCCTGCTGGCAAGGGAAGACGTGCACGGCCACACACCTGGCTGCGCAGGGGCAGCCAGCGGCTCCGCCCGAGCTGCCGCGGCGGCGGCGGCAGCGGCGGCGGCGGACATGCCGAGGGACGCGAAGGTGGTGGTGCGCATCCTCAACTCCATGGGCGTGCACGACTTCGAGCCCCGCGTGGTGAATCAGGTG
>WELB01000014.1:772685-794007 GCA_009602725.1 Spirogloea muscicola
CGCCGCCGCCGCCGCCGTTGCCGCCGCCGCTGGGCATCCTGGGCCTGGGCGCCGGCACCGTTGCCGCCGTGCTGCTGCACGCCTGGCCGGCGCTGGCGCTGGAGGGCTGGGAGATCGACGCACAGGTGGTGCGCCTCGCCCGCCGCCACTTCGGCTTGCGCGAGCTGGAGGCGCCGAGAAGGCCGCCGCGTTCCAAGGATTTGTCGCTGGCGGCTCGTGGCCTGCGGGTCCACGTCGGCGACGCCCTCGGCGACGGCGCAGTCGTCGGCGGCGGCTTCGCGGGCCTCCTCGTGGACCTGTACGCCGACGGGCGGCCGCACGCGAGGCTCTGCGACGCTGCGACGTGGGCCATGCTCAGAGGGCGGCTGGCGAGCGGCGGCCGCATCATGGCCAACTGCGGCGGCCCGCCTTCCGCGGGAGACCAGGCCTCTGTCCTGGCGTGGGAGGCGACGGTGCTCCGCATCAGGGCCGCCATGGCGGCCGCCTTCTCCGAGGACGTCTGGTCCAAGCAGCTCGAGGATGCCGGCCGCAACGTCCTCCTGATGACCGGCCCGCGGCCTGACGTCGAAGCGTGGCGTCGTGCCCTCCCATTGCAGCTGCGGCGCTGTGCCGACGGCTGGCACCAGTAGATCCAAACGTGTCGAGCTGTTGGATGAACATGGAACCAGCAACTTCACAAACAAAAGCATCCTGTGAGGCTGTGTCCAGCAATAATTGCTCTCCAGTCCCACCCAGCAGCTGTTGCTTTCTTCTCTTTCGCTGAAAGGAAATGATCACATGCAAAGTAGATAATACAAGCTTCGGGCACTGACAGACAATGCTTGTCAGCATCTACATGGGCAATTTGGACATGGAGAGTTCAGGGCTTCTTGACATTCTGTTGCACCTGCTACCTGCAGTTGCTAAAGGCTGACGATTGTACATCACCAGAAGGTCTTAAGTGAGGGCTCCTGGAACTTCCTGCAGGCTGGCTTGTAGGCCTGGCCTGCCTTCGGGGGATTGGCATCAGAGAATTACAACAACGATAGAGGACTGACATCCAGTCAGCCACGCACTACGGATGCAATCCTTTGACGCACTTGCAAGCAGGACTTGGTATAAGCCTTTGGAGCTGCTGCATTGCAGATCGTGTCCACGAGGTTAGCAACAGGCTGGCCTGTTCATGCTGCTGCTTATGAGGCTTTCATAAACCATGTCACTCAACGGAAGTAAGCCAGTCTGATGCGGGATGTGATGCATAGGTGTTATTGGACTCAGCAATATGCAATGTCTGTACTTTGTGGCTGGCTCTCTTTGATATTGATTGGCTTGTGCAAGTTGAGCAGATTTGCATGCTGCCTGCTCATTGTCAGATTGCTCAACAATGCAGGGTGTCAATAAATGTCAAAGAAAGGCGTGGAAGATATTGGCTGTGTCTATCAATATTATTATGGAGGAGCTAGACACGCTTGATACATGTTCTTGAGCCTCCAGCTTGATATGCCATGATGAAACACTGCATGATTTTCCTGATGGCCAAATCTGCGGTTGTTTCCCCTTAGTTTACTTAAGGTCACAGCTTGCTAGTGTCATTTGTACTATGAATGTACCAAGACAATCATGAAGCACTCCTGCTGCTTCCATACATTTGTTTGCTTACTACATGTAACCATGTTGCTAAAAGTATCGTGCTACTTTGACTTGACAGAAGTACTGATGCCATTTGTACAGAGGAGGGCATGTTATCAGCACTCGAATGAAGTCAATGGTTCACAACAGATAAAGCGATGCAAGTGCAAGTCCATGGTGCGAGCTCTACATTGTTTACTCTGAGGGATAGGGGGATACATTCTTTCTGATGAGCCCCAACTGCAGCTGCCGCTGTCCCAAATGTGTCCGCTCTGGACTTTCTCAGCCACCATCCTTTTGGAAGAGCGCTTACTATATAAGGCTTGTTCCTGAGATGAAGCGTGGATGTCCTTCTGATTTAGACTGTCGGGAGGAGGGGATCAGCCTGCAGGCAAGACTCCTGTTGTTGCATCCACAGGGTAATTGGACCCACCTTGGATGCTTACCTGATCAACGCACAGGACAACATTGCAAGGATCCAGCATCGTGAGATGCAGCCATGGTGAAGGGTGTCCCCAGTCACTACACACATTGGAGGGCAGGCAATGTCCAGCTCTACTTGGCAGCAATGATCCGGTTAATCTACTGATGTTGCTGGTGAGAAGGCATCTTCGGGAGAAGACTTGACCATACAATGCTTGTGTTGACCAGCTTAGTGGCCAAACAAGGTGAGGGGAGCAGATCACCATACTGATCTTTAGCTTGGATGGACACACAGAACACCTCTTTTTACTATGACTCGAAGTATTTGTCTTGCTGACAAATCTTGTTACGCTGACAGTGAAGGGCGGCAGGGGGCCAGCAGGTCGCCTTGGACTGCAATCTGATTACCATACTTGATACTAGAAGGAGAACATTCGAGTGCACATTTTCTGGCAGCCCTTGTCATCAAGTTTGTGAGGGATCGTTCAAGAAGCTACATCTGCGGGCAATAATTGTGAGAGGCAGCCCAATTGTCGGGGATAGGACAGCACTGTCAGCAGATTCCAGCGAACATTGGAGACAGTGCTGTGGACCATAGCTTAGTGAAAATTTTAAGTGGTTTTGCCTGGCTGGAGCTAATGCTCTCCCGAAGAGGAGGCGGTGGCTGGGGAATGGCAGCCCAGAGGAGTGGGCAACGTCGGGGGGGGGGAAGCCCCAATACGATTTCAGATTGCTTAGCAAAGGGAGAGAGGCTCTTCATACACCAGCGTGCTGGGCGTGCATTAGCCCAGGCTAACGGCTCCGGGGTGGTGGTTTGGCTCCTCAATTTGACTTGTCAGATATACATGTGCTCACTCGGGGATATCTAGTGTCCCCCTTAGCCAGCTCCTTACCCAGTTAACAGGACTCCGAAAGGAGAGAAGGAAAAGGAGGCGAAAAGGAGCTAGTGGCTGTGGAATGCCAGCGCAGCAGGGTGGACGACAGTCTAGGGGTAGCCCCAACGTCAGTCACGCGGTAACACAGAACAGCTCTTCCATGGCAAAGGCAGTGAGAGGCCAGCCCAAAGAGAAGGCGCGCGGTGCGCATGAAATTGAAAGGGAGGCCACTTCTAGCCTTACAAATGTCCTGTTAACTGGGTGATATGAGCAAAGGAATCAACAAGGTGTGAAGGTGTAAAGAAAAGGTCAAAGAACCGGCTGCCCACTGATGGCCAATCAGTCGGTGGAGTTGATTGGAGCTCCACAACGGGCCGTCCATGCATCGAGTAGTGACCTTTATGTTTTGACCCGTGGTTATTGAGCGGGTCAATCTGCTGTAGGTTATATAGATTTTTAGATGTGCTTGCCTTTGTACCTGGCCATTTGGCCTACATTTCTTTCTAATACACGATCTCTCCGTCCAGCACGGCCTCTGGCTCTGGCCAGGGGAACCACTTCCAGGAGCCTAGCATCTCTGATCTGCGGCTGCTTAGCAGGGGTTACTGACTGATTCGTAGCTGCTATATTGCTTCATGTGCTTGTTTCTCATTAGCGCTTCCCCTGGCCCCCTTCTCGTACTCTGTTCATTCATTTTTGGGCTGGCTGCTCCAGCCCCTATCCTCAATGGGCAAGCACTTTCTTCCGAAAGGGCGTCAACGAGCTGCCTGAACGTGGGCCCGAGCGGACGGGCTACCGGCGTGGGAAGCCGTTCGCAAAGCCCCAATGGGAGAAGGCCAGTTCAGCATCCCGACACTGCCTCTCAGCGGACCGCTTCCCCCCCAGCCGACGAGCCAGGCCCCCGCGCCGCCGCCGCCGCCGCCGCCATGGGCCGCAAGTTCATCGTCGGCGGCAACTGGAAATGCGTGAGCGCCTCGGCCTGCCGCCTCGGTTTTGCGCCTTGCGCAGCATTCCTCTTTCTCCATCTCGCACCCCGCCCGTCCCCGCAGCAGCTCTCCTTACTCTTGCTCCCCGGAGCCACGACGATAGGCAGCTGGAGGCTGCCTGCACTGCCGCTCGAACGGCCCGGCAGCTCGAAGCGGCCTTGAGGATTTCTATCAGTGCAGAAAGGCAGCTTGCCCTGTCTCCATGAGCCACTGAGCTCCCCGTGAGGAGCAGCTTCACAGCTCGGCTTCGTGACAGTTGCCACTTCTTGACAACCTGCAGAATGGCACGACGGAGTCGCATAAGAAGCTCATCGAGCATTTCAACGCAGCCGAGGTGCCCTCGGAGGATGTAGTAGGTGCTTGACTGCTTTCATGCACTTCCATTGCCTAGCACGTTCGTGCCTCAAGTCAGCTTTATTGCTCGTATTCTATCTTCCATCCGACCTGGTGCATGAGCGTCAGGCTTATCGTCCGCTATCACACAAAAGCTTCACTTGCGTGTACTGCTATTGACTTGCATTGAGGACGATCCACCACAGTGTCTCTTGGTTGCTTGATACTGCTATTGGGCATAACTTCTGTAAGCAACTCGACTTAGTGACCCTCTCCAACGTCGATCTTGTGTTATTCAATCTGTTCTCCTGAACCAGAGGTTGTCATTGCGCCTCCATTCGTCTACATTCCGCTGGCGAAGAGCCTTCTCCGACCTGACTTCGCTGTTGGCGCACAAAATGCCTGGGTCCGCAAGGGTGGAGCCTTCACAGGAGAAATTAGGTGGTGAACAAAGTATAGACCACAGCAGATAAGTCTAGGCCAAGCAAGAAATTGTAGTTAGTCCTCCAGATTCAGGAGAAAGGTCGGTAGTTCAAGAATAGCTACCATATGTTTGGACCTTCACCTAATGTCTTTGCGAACCTGAATGTGGGCGTGTGACATCTTCGTGAGCTGCGCAAAGTGTGGAGATGCTTGTCAACCTTGGTGTACCATGGGTGATTCTGGGCCACTCAGAGAGAAGAGCCTTGATCAACGAGTCTAACGAGGTACTGGTTGCTCACAGGAATATCCCAAGTGCAGTCTTCTTATCTAGTGTGCCAAGCCTCAGACTGGTGTGGTGTCTATGTGATTCTCGCTGATGGAACTCTGGTTGTCCTCATGACTTGTGCATTGAATGGCATTTGGTGCAGTTTGTGGCGGACAAAGTGGCCTATGCACTGAGTGAGGGCCTGAAGGTCATTGCCTGTGTCGGGGAGACCTTGGAGCAGAGAGAGGCTGGCGAGACAATGACAGTGATCAATGAGCAGATTAAGGCCATTGCAGGTCTTAGAATTGTCTCAGACGATTCTGGCACAGTCACACTCGTGTCTGCTTGGCTTTCTAAGGCAACCTAGTGATGTCCTGTTTTCGCTCACTGATTAGAACATTGTCTTATGCAGAGAAAGTCAAGTCATGGGACAATGTGGTCATTGCCTACGAGCCTGTCTGGGCCATTGGCACAGGCAAGGTCGCCACACCCTCGCAGGCGCAAGAGGTGCGGCCTCCCTAAGAAGCTCTATAGAGGAGGAGTTGACTGCATTGTTGAGCTGAGAATATGTGTGTACCAGGAACTTGGAAATAGACATGGAAGAAACAGCGCAACTTACACAAGGATGTGAGTGGACAAGACCATGAAGCTGAGCGTGTTCTCCTTCACAAAGTGACATGTGACCTTCCTCAGGTACATTCTGACATTCGCAAGTGGTTTGAGGAGCACGTCAGCAAGGATGTGGCAGAGACCATCCGGATACAGTATGGAGGTTTGGCACAGTAGCTTGCCGCTCACCTTGATAGAGTTGCCTGCTGTCTAACTCGGTGGTGCCTGAACTTTTTTAGCAAAAATCTGTAATGTTAAGATGTATTATTGGTATGAATCTAGTAAGGTCGTGCAGGTGTGCTTGAGCATCGGTCTGTGTTGCTTCTCCGGCTGTTTGTATGTACACACCGAGTGTGTCTATCCACTTGTGCAGGCTCTGTTAGTGCTGCCAACTGCAAGGAGCTCGCAGGCCAGCCTGACATTGATGGATTCCTTGTAGGAGGCGCTTCTTTGAAGGTAAGGAGGTCTACTTTGACTGTTCGCTTGATAGCAAGGACTTACACTGATATGCAGCTTCTGCATACACCGCAAGACTACAGTATCTGGTACATTCCTGACCATCTTCTCCTGCATGATCCTTTGTATGCTCAGCCTGAGTTTATTGATGTCATCAATTCTGCTCAACAACAAAGTGGAGGAGGGCCATAACGAAAAGAAAAGACGTTTTTTTCATGAGAGGCCGCTACAGACTCAATCTACCACATTTTCTTGTTTAGGCAAGAAGATGGCAGCAGGGAATAAGGGTAGTGACAGGGAGAGTCCCAAACATGGCCCATCTCGCACAAAGCTGATGCTTGCTTGTTGACAGTGTATCAATTGGTCTTGTATTTCTTGGTAGCTTTTTGCACTTAACGTGTCATTTAGCACCAAATACCTGTATCAGCAGAATGGGCATGTACTTCTCTCGTCTTAATTGTAGACATTGCACTGCACCTCTCCTGAAGAGCTGGCTGTGAGAGATAGCACACTTGTGAAGCACGGCAGGGTAGAGAAGCCGAGGGTGAAGCTGGGAGGGAAGTTCATGTGTCATCGCCGACTCCACGGTTTTGCATAGAAGGCATGTTGCAAAGCACATTAAAAACATTAGAAAACATGAGGGCGTGGCTGTGGAAGTTGCTTGGGCAGTCCGCACACTTTGAGGAGGCTCTTCCACCTACTTGATCTGGTACTTAAAACAACATGAAGCATTAGTAAGAACTCACATCAGCAATGACTAGCAAGCTGCAGAAAGACCACAGGTAGGAAGTCGTCAGCCAACACTACACCCCAGCAGGCGCTGCTCCCTGCTCCTCAATTTTCCTGTCGACCTTAAATTGCTTACTCATGGTTACCAAAGTCTGCGCTTAGCCGGCTAGCGCACTGTTACCTCGGCCCCCTTAGCGTAGGGCTTCGCTGTATGTAGCCCACTCTTTGCACTAGAATTTGCCTGCACAATGTATTGGCTTGTTTTGGCCTTCCTTGATTTCATGCGCACCGCATGCCTTCTCTCTAGCATGACCCCCGTTTCAGATCCTTGACTCGTGTCCAGCATTGTGTCTAAAATGTCTGGCTGGCTCCTCACAAGTAGCTGCCTTCTGTAGCGTGCAGGTAAGTCAGGGGCGGAATGACTTACAAGGACGGTCCGAAGTTCGCCCAGGTCCCGGTATTTCGTGGTGATAAGCAATGACGTCAAAGTCTGCTAGACTGACCGTGCCGGTCAAGTTAGCTGGAGCCTGCTGCAGTGGTCAACTTGGTCAGTTGCTAGCTACTCAGACTCGCATCTCCTGACTAGAGGTTACTGAGCGTTCCCTGGCTGATGTCTAAGTCCCAGCCCTTGGCACTCCGGCTCCTTCAGACCTTGTCCAGTCCTTTGGGCTGCTGGCCTTTCCCAGCCACCAGTCAGTCTGGCCGCGCTTCCTAGTAGTTGCCCTTCGACCAGGTCCGACGATCGCTCTGATTGGCGGGCTGGCCGCCGTCACGTGGTCATGGCGTGGCCGGCAGTGGCGACACGTGTCCTGTGGCGGCGGGGGCTGCTGCGACCCAGAGCTCCTTGGCCCGGCAGTAAAGAGTCGGCGGGAAAGAGAGACTGTTAGCACTAACGATCACACTTAGATATACACCTCGATGTGACGTGCGGCTTGTGCTCCTCGACACTGTCACGTTACTTGTCGAGGGGCCGCGTGATGGGTTACCGACTCGTTGCGCTTTAGCTGATGGATCACCGAGAGGTAAGTGAGATGCATTAGGTGTCCCGTCGCCTCCTGTCACTGTCATCCCGTCGCCGAGCGCGCCATCCCTGTCAAGGACAGCTGCCGCGGCGGCGCAGGCGGCGGCGGCGGCGGCGGCGGCGGCGCTGGCGGCTGCGGCTGCGGGGCCTCGGCGGCGACTGCGGATGCCGGGAGGATGCCGTCGACCCAGCGGCGTGGGAGGGCGCCACGCCGGCGGCGCGCTTCGGCCTGGACATTGGCGGCACGCTCTGCAAGCTCGTCTACCTGGAGCCCGAGGGCGCCGGCGCTCCTCCCGCCGCAGCCGCAGCCTCTGCTGCCGCCGACGACGCTCGACTGCGCAGAGCCGCCGCCGAGGCCGGCCCCGACGGTGGCTGCGCAGGGCCGCCGTCTACGTCTGGCAGGGGTGGCGGCGGCGGCAGCGGCGGCGGTGGCGGCGTCCGGAAGCTCTGGATGCCCAGCCACGCGCCGGTGTGCTTGCTCGGCCGCGGCACTCTCCACTTCAAGCGCTTCGGTGAGCATCGCGCTACGACGTTTTAAACTGAATGCAGTCGTCAACACTAATACCACAAGAGCCCAATAGGACCTGCGAGCAGTTAGTAGGACAGGCTCGGGGCTCTCGGTCGGCTACTTCAAGGCTGCCGCCGGCGTTGCCGTCCGCTTGGTCGTCGTACGATGCTGCAGAGACGTGGAGGATCGAGGAGTTCCTCGAGGTGTCCAAGGAACACTCGCTGGTCGCTGATCACCACGTCATTGGCGCCACTGGGTGAGGGGCTTGAGCCGATTGCCACCAGCTGACTGACTTGTCAAGATAGTACAATTGCACAAATTCCCATCCAGCTAGCAAACGTTAGTACACACAGTAGTCTCTTCGAGCAGACGGCTACTTGCCTTGGTGTACCGCAAAAGAGGGCAGGCCTGGGGCTAAGCCATTCTGATTCTGAGACCCATCAGCCTTGTTTGTCTGCACAACCTCGGTGGTCTCACAATGTCGTGCACGTCATTGTCCACATTCCGCCTGAACAGCGGAGGGGCTCGCAAGTACGGTCCAAAGTTCTTGGAGGTGGCCGGCCTCAAGCTGCACAAAGCAGATGAGCTTTCTAGGTACAATGCCGTCTCTTGATACACAGTTGCTGGACAAGCCAACAAGGACCGACATTATCAAGAGCAGATGGCTTAAACTCAGACCTCTGGAGTTTTGCAGCACACTCTGAGCAGCCTTATGTACTGTGAGAACCAGAGTGTAGGAATACAAGGACTTGTTGACGTCAACACCAGTGGTGTGCGCTGCCTGGTCAGTCTTGTGCGAGGTGTGGACTTCCTGGCAAGGCATGCTGTTGACGACTGCTTTGAGTATCCCCAAGGTAAGCTTACATGCTGGTGCACACCCATGACACAATCAGTATGGTCATTGTCCAGCTTTGAGAGCTGGCCCCTGGTTGGAGGCAGGAGGTTGTGTACACTCAATCCCAGCTCAACAAGAAGCTTTAGGCAACAGCCTCAAGACATTGCTCACAACCTGGAGGTCTTTAAACAGGTACTTACAAAGGAGGCGTGCACCAGCGGCCGCTGGACTCGTCATCTGAGACTAGCAGCGATGAAGATGAGGACCACCATCGTGGCTGCAAAGAGGAGCCCGTCAGTGGCAGTGGCCCTGCCATGGAAAGCGGGACAAAGACGGAGCGCAGGCCGAGGCCAAGGACCCTGGGCGGCGTGGTCGGCGACAATAAGCTCTTTGGCCAGGACAATGCTTATCCTTACCTCGTGGTATGGGCTGGCCTCTGGCTGAATATGTGATATGCTCGCCCATCTTCCATTCCCGTGTTCAGGCCTCAAAATCGAGTGTGTAATTGATGCAATGAGAGAAAATTCTTCGTCTGAATGCCGTTAAGCCCTCGCAAGTCAGGGATCTGGATTACCTGTTTTGCTCATCCTAGGGCTCGAGCATCCTGTCGTAGAGCAAAGGGCTCCCAGCCGAGGTTGAGCTGCATCATGGACCAACAGTCACATTGATTGCAGGTCAACATAGGATCAGGTGTGAGCATCTTGCGGGTGGACTCCGCGAACCAGTTCGAGAGAGTGGGCGGTACCAGCCTTGGTGGCAGGTACAGGTCATGCCCACCTTGCAGCCCGCTTTCAGCCCAGAATGCAGTTTTAGCATCACTCCTAGAGCACTTCCGCAAATGCTTGCAAGCAACGTGCTTGCAACACAAGGGCCATAGCTTCAAAATATTTAGTCTGGATATATGAACTGACCAATACAGGTATCATTGTCAATTTCGCAGTACATTTCTGGGGTTGACGTTGGCGCTGACTGGGTGCAGCAGGTGCCACTTTACACTTGAAAATTGTTCTGTGTGATGTGGTGGTCTTTGCTCTCTCATAATTTGCTCATAAGCTCACCATTATCTGACATGCCAGAGTTGGCTTTTCTACCAGTTTTGACGAGGCCATTGACTTGGCAAGCCACGGTGACTCCACACAGATTGACATGCTAGTTGGCGACATATATGGTGTGATACGACCCAGCAGAAATGTGGGAACCTGTCATGTTTAGTCGCTGCTTCTGTTGTAGATGTTATTGGGGTTATCATGCATGCTGCATATGAGCATGTGAAGAATGTATGCAGACGGGACTCAGTGAGAGGTGCTCAAGTTGGTGCTTCAATAGCACCTATAGCACCTGCTTGACCGTATGTTTCACACGTTCAAGTAGGTGGTGATTATCCGGAAATGGGGCTCGCAGCAACTACTGTGGCAAGCTCGTTCGGCAAGGTACTCACCTTGCAGAGCTGGCTACTATACTTTGAAGTGTGTCATGCAAGTCATCTTTTGGGAACAGAACTGCTTTGCAGACTTTGTCAGGCATAGCCTTGCCAATAGGCACATTCAGTCCATCAGAAATGAGCATCACTGCGCGACCACTGGCTTACACGCAGCACAGACTAGGTTTTGAGATTTCTTGGAATAATACAGCCTGGCAAGATAAGCGACCAGCTCACCTACTAAAGTGGGTGAAAGTGGCGCCATTTGTGTATCTCCGTGTACCGTCGTCCATGTGTGACAAGAGATTGTCTTGTACTAAGCAGCTTGTGCAGCCAAAAGGAAAGAACGGGACGAATGGTGCCATGAGCGAGGCATGCCACCTGGCCAAGGCAGCGCTTTTGATGGTCACAAACAACATTGGCAGTATAGCAATGCTTCACGCCAAGTCTGCAGGAGTGAGATTTATCCTATTTGCTGGGAGCTTCCTCTACAGCAATAAGGTAAGATCCAGCTCTGCTAGAGCTACTTAAGCGATTGACGTCTCTTGTCAGTTGCATCATGCTAGCATGCGCCTCTCAAACTCACCATGAGCTTGCCGCAGCAGCCACTCTGGTGCTAGCACTAGACCACAAGTTTGCCATTTGAGATGTTGGGTATGGGAGATTTCGATAGTGACCGGGGTGCTTGTTGACACTGAGTTGGTGTTTGGTTTGTGCAGTTGGCAATGAGGCTGCTTGCTGTGGCCGTTGAATTCTGGTCCAAGGGCAGCATGAAGGTACCGCCACCATCTTGTGCATCTTGCACCTATAGATCTGCTGATGTAAGCTAAAACGCGACTTCAAGTGCACATATTACGACGTTCAGTAGCTCTGCGCCAACTTGATGTGGTTCTACTAGATGTCAATAACCACAAGGCGCAATCTTCCAAGCTATGTACCCGTCCCACTCTTTTCTACAGGCTGTCTTTATGAGGCACGAAGCCCATGCTGGAGCTGTGGGGGCCTTGCTGGGCGTCCTTGATGGATCTGCGCTTTCTGATGATGCGTCAGAGAAAGTAAATCAAGGGCCTTGTAGAAGCGATTGCTGATAGCCTTCACTTCACAATTGCAAGGGGCAAGTTGTCCAGTTCAAAATCCCACTTCGTAGCACTACTTAATTGCTGCCGACCACTAAGACTTTAGTACGAGCTCTAGCTGAGCTACACCGAGATACAACAATCATCATCAAAGTGGTCATCTAATTGCACAACAAGTAAGTCATCCCCCCAAGCAGGCCAAGCACAACATGATCGTCTTGGCTGATGTGATAAGTTGCTGGCTATTTGAAAATATACACTGGTGTTTAACAGTGTCTAAGTAGAAGGCTGAAACATGGATACGTGCCAGACTAAAAGTAGGCACAATGAGAAAGAGTGTCAAGGCTTCAAGAATCAGAATTTACAAGACAGAGCGATAATCAGTCCAGATAAACGGATGGCATCAGATTGCCGTAAATTGCTTTGTGCAGGTCACCTTAGCTTCTTGTTGGCAGTGCCCTGTAGCCTGGCGGTGGGCTCTCTGAACTTGACTGGCCTGTCAGCCCTCCCAGCCACCCTGCAAGACCTCGGGAGAGGCCCTGCACCAAGCCCTCTTGCCCGCCTACACCAAATCTGGACCGTCGCACGGCCTCAAAGAAGTCCTCCAGCTGCACAGCGGCCCTTTCTGGTCAAGCTCAACAACAAAAAGGCAGAGTCAGCGGGTCAGGGACGGGGCGAAAGTCTCACAGGAAGGTGACAATTCTAAGCAAGAGAAATGAGTTGCACTCCATTGTTGCGACTACAAGTAAGTGGGAGACGAATATTATGTTAAGAGGGGGCTAAGTGCAGAGACTGTCTTAGTATTTACAAAAAATTGTAGGGACCAAAACAAAGGGCTAAAAAGGCAAGTGTCAAAGTCAAGCAGTACCCTTCCGAGCTGCAAGCAGCGCGGCCTCATTGACCACGTTGGCGAGGTCAGCCCCTGTGAAACCGGGGGTGACACTTGCCACCATCCTGCGCATGCAGCCCGCACCAGTGAGATTGACAAAGTCGTAAATGACAGAAGCACGCTGTGCGAAGTTGCGCCAGAAGCATGCACGGACAACAAGACTGGCAACACTCATTGGGTAAGGACACATTGTCAGATGTTGACCACTTGCTACATATAGGTGTCTGATTAGATGGTCAATAATCAGCTGGTTCCTCACCGGCAGAGTGCTGCGGAGTCGCCTTGGACCGGTAGCCCCCGGGCATGGACGGCCAGAATCTGCTCGCGGCCCCGCTGGTCTGGAACGGGCACCAGCACCCGCCGCGAGAGCCTCCCGGGCCTGATCAGCGCAGGGTCCAGCGCCTCCGGCCGGTTCGTCGCCGCTAGAACCAGGACGCCCGAGTCGCCCTCAAAGCCGTCCATCTCCGTGAGAAGCTGTGTGCAAGACGAGGAGAAGCTGGCTCAATTGGTGATGCACACTGTGCCTGCAGCACCGCCATGCATCACAGAACTTCTGCAATGAGGAGACGGTTGCACTCAGTAATGGAAGCCGCTCTACACTCCCAGGTTGAAGATGCGGAACTTTGCCTGATTGAGGGTCTGGTCGCGCTCATCGTTGAAGCTGAGGCCCCTCTTCCCTCCCACAGCGTCAAGCTCGTCGATGAAGACGATGGACGGCGTCCGCTTGCGGGCCATGGCAAAGAGCTCACGGACCCGCGCGGCGCCCCGGCCCACAAAGAGCTCCACAAACTCGCTTGCTGACGCTGCAAAGAAGGGGACGCCGGCCTCACTGGCTACAGCCCTTGCCAGCATGGTCTTGCCAGTACCGGGAGGGCCCACCAGGAGCACGCCCCGCGGCAGCTTCGCGCTCAGACCCTTGTACTTGGGGGCGCCCCTGAGGCACTGTACTAGCTGCCACACCGCAGCAAAATTCAAGCTATTACTTACTCCACATCTGCAGTACAAGTCCAGTACTTAAAGAGCTGAGTGTTGTGTGCGTCATTCGAGAGACTCAACCACTATGATGATGAGCTGTGGGTTCAAGGACCTACCTCACTGAGTTCAGCCTTGGCAGTATCGACGCCAGCAACATCAGCAAAGCTCACGCCCTTGCTCGCCTGCTTCTTCTGCTTCCGTGCAGAAACCCGCCCGCTGACCTGCCACGTGGTGGCACAAGGAAGAGGGGGCCTAAGTTGTCATGCTATCACGAGCATGCTGAGGGGCGAGGATGGGCTAGCATCGCATGCATGGGACATGCTGTGCCGTGGCTCTGCTCACCTGGCGGTACATGAAGTAGAACAAAGGCAGGAGCGGGACCCAGACGAGCGCGACGGAGCCCATGGCGCGCTGCAGCACTGCGCTCACCGGCTGCGGCGCTGAGCTGTAACGCACACCCTCTGCTTGGCGGAGCCCACAAAGAGAGGGCAGCAACAATCAGCAGTAGAAGCCCAAGGCTCTACACTACCTGCAGAGCAGGCCGCCCGAGGCACATACAACACAAGCCTGCTGCCTGCAGCAAGGCTTGGCCTTCAGAATCTACGGCGCAGAGTTCAGTGCTCAGGGCCTTTGCCTGGATCTTCCGGACAAGTGAACAGAGGTTGGAGGATGAGAGCTTATGATTATTCAATCACCAAAGTTGGACAACAACAACAACATGCTGGTAGGAAGTTAATGAAATCCGAGCTTGACTCACTTGATCTAGGGTTTAGGTCTCCTATTAAGTTCCTATAGTTAAGATTTAGAAGGACAGGCAGGCTGTGGAAAAGAGGCACGGCACTGGCCGCGACCACCTTCCACGTGCTGGAGCTGGCATGCATGCCGGCCCAGAGACCGTGGCTGGAGCAAGATTCATTATCTTGCCTTGGCGCATGAGTGCGAGCAGGTTGCCCTCGTCGCCGCGGACCGTGCGCGTGTCAAACTGCCACTTGGGGCTGGGCCTGCCGTGACCAGGCCAGGTGCCGGTGGAAGGTCGTCAGCTTCATGGAGCGTAAGCAAAAGCTGGGGAAGGGGCACTACTGTGGCGGCGCAAGCGAGGAGCTGCAAGCCTTCCTGGCGCGGCAGCCTGGTGGGAGACGCAACCTCGGCCTGCTCACCTCTTGGGCAAGGCTGCCGGAGCAGCCTCGGCTTGCTCGGCAGCCCGCCGCAGCAGCGTGGCGATGGCAGCCGGTGCTTCAGCGGCGCTCGCCGGCGGCTGCCCCGGGCGCAGCTCGGCGTTGAAGTACACGAGGTTGGAGCCCTCTTCGAACTTGGCGGCGGTCACGGCCACGCCGCCGGCGCCGCCGCCGCCGCCGCGGGCGCCATGGACGCCGCGAAGGTGGCGCAGCTGCGGCAGTTCGTGACGCTGTGCCAGGCGTCGCCCGCCGTGCTCGCCTCGCCCAACCTGCGCTTCTTCCGCGACTACCTCGAAGCGTGCGCCGCCTCCTCTGACCCCGGCCTCCGCAGCCTGGCCGCCAGTCCGGCTGCGCCAGCTCCCTTAGCACGGCTATGTAGTGGCTGCCGCCGCCTCGCCCCGCCTCTAGCCTTTCCTTAGCTGCTGAGCGCAGTGGCACAAGCCTGCCTGACTGTGACACTCAAGTCCCGCCTCTGCTCCCATACCCCTCAAGCGAGCTGCAAATTAGTTGCTGCTTGTTACACTGTGGACTTGCCGTGCCGGCTCCGTCTCGGTCCTCCGTGACGCAAATGGCGGCATATCTGACGGACTGAGCTGGCCGCGCTGGCGTGCGGCAGGCTGGGGGCGAAGCTTCCGGCGGAGGCTTATGGCTCGGTGAGCGCCTCTTGCTGCCCCTGCTTCACGGCAGGCTGCCATGGCCATACGAAGCCGTTCTGGCCACTTTTGGCACTGATTAGTAGCCCTGTCCTGAGACGAGACTAGGCGGAGCCCTTTGAGACTCCTGTATACCTATTCCATGGCGCTCGCTGAGAATTCCGAGTGCTGCTGTGGGCATTCACAGGAGCCAGAGAGTGATGCAGGGGGGGCAGCTCAAGAGCCGCGGCACCACGAGCACGCGAGGGAAGAGTCAGCCGTTCCCGTGGAGGAGGAGGAGCAGCAGGAGGAGAAGGACGAGGGCTTGCCACCAGAGCCAGAGCTTGACATGGAGTCGGTTGTAGAGCCTGACGAGGAGCCTTCGCAGAAGGTGCAGCCAGAACTGAAGCGCTGGACAGTGACGGCAGGGCACATTGGAAACATCTTTGCCGAAGTTGGAAATGCACATGTCTGCTCCCGACTCAGTAGCTGTGCTGCTGTGCGGCGGCTACAATCCACNGGCGCGGCGGCTGCTGCGGCGCCGGCCGCGGCGGGAGTTCCGGCGCGGGCCGCGGCGGCGATCGCGGGGGCGACCTTAAACCCCAAATCCCCTCCAAGCCCTTCGCTGGCGCGGCCGCTACTGTCGACGTGGCGCGGCCGTTAGGCAACGTGGCGCGGCCGTTAGGCACCGTTGTTCGAGTGGGAAGACGCATCCAGTAGTGGGCGATGGCTGCGAGTGGCCAGCCCCAGTAAGGAACGAAAGGGACGCCCGAGATCCGACACGTACTGGGAGCTGAGGGCGAAGGCGCGCATGAGATTCAATGAAGGCGGAAACGAGCCAGTCCACTGTTTGCAAAAACTTGAAACGAAGAGCTCTTCCAAATTGACAGCAGTGGCTGTGTGAGAGGCCAGCCCGAAGAAATCGACAAGGTGATCGACCAAAGAGATCATCTGTGAGCGGCTGAGAGACTGAGAGTAAGCTCTTCCAGAGAAGGAAAGTGGCTCGTCCAGGGGGGCGAGGGCCGTGAGAAGAAGAAGAAGCAGCTCTTTCCAATGGGGCGAGGGTCTGGGCAAGCCAACCCACAAAAGACTGCACAAGGTCCACAGGAGCCAGAAAGAGTGTGTGAGAGGCCTGAAGAGTGGACAAGATCCCAAGGGGCCGGAAAGCGAGACTTCTGCGCCTGCCATGCGCCGGGCGTTCTTGGCTCCTTAGCCCTGGGGCATCGCACGCGCCTCTCCATCTCCCTGCAGCGTTGCCTGACTTGCACAGTGCATCTGCGTGCTGGCCGTGCCCTGGCTGCAGCCTCGGATTATAGGCGAGGTGACTTTGTTCCTCATCTCTACAACTGCTTTTCTCTCCGACTTGCGGCTGCTGAGTTGGGGTTGTTCAACGGGCTCAACATAGTGGTCACTTGCCCTGAGTAGTATATTCATCTGTTCCGATCCCTCATAATCTTGTTCGTTATCTTTGGGCTGGCCTTCACAGTCATGGCCCAATATGCAAGGGCTTTCCTTGAGCGGGCCCTGTGTGCCCATTTAAGGGTGGTCGTCAACGAGAATACCGCACAGCTTTGTGAGGCAGTTGCCGAAATAATCTTGACCTCGCAAGTCGCTGCATCGGTGTTGCAAATGTTGTCTGGCTGCTGTTTCTTCTTCTTGCGGCTATTTACTAACTGCTGGGCACCCAATGTGGTAGCCACATTGAAATTGCGTGGTTCGCTCTTTTGGCCCCAACGAATATTGTTCAATCCTATTGGGCCCCATTCTGAAGGAAGCTTCTTCTGTCCATTGTTTTGGGCTGGCATCTCACAGCCACCAGTCACTTTGGAAGCGCTGTTGTTTTCTTCTGTCAATTCGACATTTGGGCTTTGTTGTCGATGTAGCCCTCCGGCCCGTTCGGACCTTGTTCATTCTCTTTTTGGCTGGCTTTACACAGCCCTCGCACCCTTCGGAGGCGCTTGATCTCGTTTGGGCTGGTCTCTCGCGGGCATGCCTCCCTTTGAACCAGCAGCCGCTCTCTCTTTCTTTCAAGGGCGTTCTGCGTTCCCAGGCTCTAGCCACTTATCAGCGTGCTGAGCGCGCACTAAGGCAGGCCACTGGCTTGCGTCGTGATGCTCAGGCGCCCCAGATAAGTCTGGCAGGTATGTATGTGCTCACTCGTAAGTACTACAATCCCCCTTCACTTGCGTTTCCGATTTGTTAAATTGCTCAACCGAAGACTAGTTTCTCTGACCTGCGGCTGCTCTAGGGGGGATTCAGCACGCAGTGGCCACTTGAGTCGCTGTGTGCTTTTGCACTCATGTGGGCCTAACGAATTTTGTACATACTCTTCTGGGCTGGCCAATCACAGCAATCGCCCTTTACTGGAAGAGTTTTTCTTGTTGGTCCTGTTAGACCCTTTGATTGTCCTTCTTACTCCAGATTACTGTCGGATTCGTGTATGCTCTATTCGTTGTTACTGGTGTACACACTGTTACCTTAGCCACCTTAGCATAGGGCTTCGTTTCACTCAGCCCCACTTGTAGCACTAGCTTTTGCTTGAACAGTGTATTGGCTTGAGTTGGCCTGCCTTGCGATTGTTGCGCACCGCGCGCCTTCTCCCTACACAATGTACTGGCTTGCTTGGCCTCCCTTTCATGTCATACGCACCGCGCGTCTTTCCCGGCAGCTGTCTCGCGGAGGGACATGCTCACGTAGCCCCACTGTTGCTTGCAGCCTCGTCCGCTGCGCCCGCCCTCCTGTTGCTTCTGGCTGTTGCCTCTGGCTCTGGCCAGGGGAATTCCGTTTATTAGAAACTAATGTAGGCCAAATGGCCAAGTACAAAGGCAAGCACATCTAAAGATCTACATAACCTACAGCAGATTGACCCGCTCAATAACCACGTGTTAAAACATGAAGGTCACTATTCGATGCATGAATACCAGATGCCAGAAACGGAGCCCTTCTGCCACCAACTAGAGCTCGCCCGGCTTTCTGGTGCAAGGCACTAGCCTGAGCACGCTGCAAACAGGCCGAAACTCGTCGTTGCAAGAGCGACAGATATGGAGCTGGCAAGCCCATCTTAGCCGGAAACACATCTGCACGTCGAGTGTAGCCTAGATTGGCAATGTTTTGAAGGAGAGTGTGGAAATAGGACCCAAACAGCCAAAGATGTCCATTGCCGCTGGCAGGAGCTGATTGCATTGGGGATAATCGGAGTAGTGCCGCAGTTTCCTTTGTTAGGAGACCCGCTTCCAGGAGCCCAGTCTCTCTGACCTGAGGCTGCTAAGCAGGGGTTACTGAGTGCTTCGTAGCTGCTTAGATTCGCTTTGTGCTTGTTTTGCTTAGTGCTTCGCCTGGCCCCTTCTTGAAGGGAAAGGTAGTGCAAACCTTGGAGCTACCTAAAGCGAAGCTTAACGCTAAGTGGGGCTAAGGAATCAGGGCAAGGGCTGGGTTGGAGGAGAAGCTTTGATACCCACAAGCGAGCAAGAGAGAAGCTCCTCAAGCTCTTCAAGCTCTTCAACGTGAGAGAAGGCGCAGCGGGGCGCATGAATTGAAAGGGAGGCCAATTCAAGCCAATACATTGTTCAGGCAGAGTCGAGTGCAGACTAAACAATGCTACATAATACGGAGACCTAATCTAAGGTACCTAAGATGACATTAGTACCCAACGTGAGGCAATGACTGTGAGAGGGCCCCGGGCAGCAGGGCGAGCAGCCCGGCTTCAACGTCGCCGGGTCCCTCGCTCAAGTCTTCCGAATGCGTTTGGGCCATCTCGATGCAGCGGTCCCTTGCCTTCGCGGTTCACTTGCGCGCAGGCCGAGCTTTGGCGGCGGCCTCCGGCTTCAGGGCGACGTCTTTCCGCCGGCTAGCTACTCAGACTTGCATCTCCTAACTAGAGGTTACTGAGCGGCCTTCGCACTCCGGCTCCTCCAGACCTTGTCCATTCCTTTTGGCTGGCCTTTCCCAGCCACCAGTCAATCTGGCCGCGCTTTCTTTCGAGAGGCCAGCCTTGGGATGCGGTTGCTTAGCAGGGGTTACTGAGTGCTTCTTCGGCCTCCGGCTTTCGGGGCGAAAGCAGGAAGTGCGGCCAGATTGACTGGTGGCTGGGAAAGGCCAGCCCAAAGGAATGGACGTGGCGGCGCTCCCCAAGTTAGCTTGTCAGATTTGTTTGCGCTCACCCGTGAATATTTATGTCAATTTAGGCACCTTAGTTTAGGTCTCCATATTATGTAGCCTTGTTTAGGTTGCACTAAACTCTGCCTGAACAATGTATTGGCTTGAATTGGCCTCCATTTCATTTCATGCGCCCTGCGCGCCTTCTCTCTTCGTAGCTACTTGTTTCCCTGTATGCTTTAGCGCTGTCCTTGGCCTCTTCAAACTTTGTTCATTCTTTTCCCTGGCCTGGCCTCTTCCAGCCACCGCCCTCTCCTTGAAGCGTCTGCCTTGTTGGAGTGGACAAGGGGTAGCAGATACTCCTGACGGGACCATCTTTGTCCTTGAGAACTTGGACGTTGTCCGGCCCTCTATTGGGATGGCCTCTCACATCCATCGCCCAGTTTAGAAGGGCTTCCCTTTTCGGGAGCTTCGTCGTGTCGCTCGACAAGTGGGCAGATCATGGCACCTTTCCGGCGTGTCCAAAGCGGTCCCCACGTCGTTCGTCGTGTGGGGTGCAGATGCTTACCCGAGTGGGTGCTTGGCAGGCAAGACGAAGCAGCTTCTTTGCAAGGGGAAGGCCTGCGGAGGAGCTGGCGGGGCCACCCGCAGGCAAGTGGCTGCTGGGTCAGGACCCAAATGTACAATGTACAATAACAGTACATCCGAAAGGGAACGATACTTTGACAGTGAGAAGATGGGCGGTGCGCATGAATCAAAGGGTGGCTAATTCATTGTTCATGACAGACAGAAGTAAGATGAAGCAGCTCTTTCCACAGCGAGGGCTGTGGAAATCTTCCACAGCGAGGGCTGTGGAAAGCCAGCCCACAAAAGAACGAACAAGGTCAGAATCGTTTGTTCATTCTTCGTTTCGCAGTGTGAGGCAAGGTCCAAAGGAGCCGCGAAAATTGTGCAGACAGCCAGACGTGAAAAGCCAGCTCACAAAAGATAAGATCAGGGGGTGGGTCGGACCGTTGCCGAGAGCAAGGAGGGCACTTGTGCAGGGCCAGCGCCAACGACTGACACCCTCCCCACGTGGCACGACCGGGGTCGCCTTGTGATTCTCCCCTGGCGGAGGGGGGTGGGACCCCCGCCCGGGCCCAGCCGTAGTGGGCGTCAGCAAGTGACGTGGTGACGAACGTTCGGTGACGTTCACCTGCACGTGGCGGTCCCTACCGGGCCGTACCGTTCCTGTGCTCCTGTGAGGTGGGGGTTGGGGGAAGGTGCTGGGCCCGCCATGGACGCCTCCGGAGCCCAGAGATCATTTCATATACTACTAGTCCAGAATATATCCTTCCTCTGTGTGCATTCTTACAATGTCATACTGTGACACGTTTTCAAGTACTGAATGACGTGTGTGGAGTGCTCGGCGCGGCGCCAACCGAGCGAGCCCAGCCTCTGCCCTGCGCTTCGGAAATAAGACTCTTCCAGTAGAGGGCGGTGGCTTTGATTGGGCGAGCCCAGGAAAAAAAATGGAGAGAGTTCGAAGGGGACAGTAAAGCGGCAAAGCGCACAGCGACGCAAGTGGCCACTGGGTGCTCATTGGCCCCTCCCCTGTTGAGCGGCCGGAGCGACACAGACACTACACTCGTCTCCGGCTGCCCGGCCCTGCGCCGCCGCCGGGAGGCCGTGCCCGACGCGGGCGCTCGCTTCTCGTCACTGTAGCGCGCGCGCGCGGGCGGTCCAAGGAAAGGGGGAGGCTGATGGGGCCCGCGCTGGGGATGCCGCGCTGCCGCCCCGAGCTGGCGCGCGCGGGGGGCCCGTGCCCCAGCCTGGCGCAGCACTGCGCCGCCACTTGCGCCGCCTGCCGCAACCCCCCCCCCACGGCGTGCGCTCGCTTCTGCCGGCCGTGCAGCTTGCCATAGCGACGGGGCCCCGCGCGCCTGCCTGCCCCAGAGGGCCCGTCCCGCCGCGGCGCCGCGGGAGCCTCGCCCCCCGGCCGCCGTCTGC
>WELB01000014.1:796560-817974 GCA_009602725.1 Spirogloea muscicola
GCGCGGCGCACGAGCGCGCGGTGGTCGCCGCCGCCGAGGAGCACGTGCGGCGGGGCCTGCTGGCGGCGAGCCTGGAGGTGGAGCGCTCGCGGCTGCGCGTGGCGGAGCTCGAGCAGCGCGAGCACCGGCTCGTGACGGACATGCGCGGCATGGAGGCGCTCGTCGGCGCGCTCCGCGCCTCCCTGGAGGCAGTCATGGCTGCGCAGCAGCGCCAAGCCGAGGCCATGGCGCTCTCTCGTGGGGACGCCGCCTCCGCCGATCGCGCCGAGGGTTCCGGCGACTCCGACGGCCCCGTCGACGTCGACGACGCCGCCTCAGCGCACGACCACGACGCGGCCGACGCCGCCGCCGACACCGCGGACTTCTACCACCACAACCACCATCACCTCCAACACGCCGCCGCGGCTGTGACCATTCGCCGCCAGGGCGAGGCCGGCGGCGCTGCCGTGAGCCATCAGCATCAGCGACCGGGTCACTTGGCCTCGGCGCCGGCGCCGCAGCGCGGCTGCCGCGTCTGCCGCGTCTGCCGGGGCCCGGCGATTGCAGAGGCCAGCGTGCTGCTGCTGCCCTGCCGGCACCTGTGCGTCTGCAAGGAGTGTGAGGCGAGCACCGACGCCTGCCCCTTATGCGGCGTCGAGAAGGAGGCCACTGTCCACGTCCACTTGGCCTAGGCCTGCCGGCCAGTCGCCAGCCCATTCCATTGCCATGGCCGAGCGGGCGCGCCGCTCGAGCCTCTGGTGCGAGAGATCCTGCAAGTAGCGCAAGCTGTAGCTGCAGGCTATAGATCTGAAGATGAGAACCGCGTCACTATGCGAGCCGCTCGGCAGACTTTGGCCGCTGCCATACGGCTGCTGGCGCGCTCCGAGCGGCCTTGTGAACAGTCAAATCTGGATTGTTGACTCGCAATTGTTGAGTGACAGATACTATATCAATAAATGTTTCATACTCATCAATCATGTCTCAGTCGCCATTGCTTTGTTGATGACTGTCTGGTCAGTCTGCAACCTTGCACCTCTGATAACCCACCAACCTGAAAGTTGCACAGAGGTTGTCCTTGCAGGGCTGAGAGGCTGATAAGCTGTGCTTCTCCTGTGGCTATAAATGTCAGACTGCTTGAGCAGCCCCAAGTCCATGGCTTGTGCAGTACTTGCCACCGTGCACTCCATGATTGACTTTTGGAAGACTGCTGCATGACGAGGAGCAAATGTGGCTCGCAGCCAGGAGGCTCGCATTTGCATTGGCCTTGCACTCGCTCTGGTCCTCCCTCTCCAGCAATGCATGCTGGCTCACTTTTCAAACTGTGCAATTCTTGCTTAAGATGTAAGCGGCGGGTCAACTGCACAATAGTCAGATTAGAGTGCAGTGTTTTGCCTTCAACGTTCAGTCAACATAAGGTGGACCAGCCGAAGTGCTTGATCGCAAGCAAGCAGGGCCAATGCTCAGCTAATGTTAGGCACGTCACGAGTGAGAGCCTCTGTATTCTTGTGCGGAGTTTTCCACCACCTTGAGCAGCAAGTACACCACCAACAAGAACATCACTGCAGATGCATTGGCCAAATCTAGACTAGCTCTCAGCCACCGCCACCAGATCACTGGCCACCTGAAGCCTCTTGTCTGCGCCGCTCCGCCTCTGACGCTGGAGGACCTCCAGGTGGATGAGGAGAGCCGTCACGTCCGCTGGATTCACTCCACCCACGCGCTGCGCCTGGCCGATGCATGTGGGCTTGATCTGCGGGAGGGGCACTTGCGCAGCCAGTCAATAGACGTCATGCAGCAGCAGCAGCACATGGTTTCCATATGAAGCGCGGATTCACAGCTGAACGCTGAGTCTGGAAGTCGGTCATGGACAGCGCAAGCAGCTTCACAATGAGGAAGGATGGCGATGGCGAGCTTAGCACCTTGTTGAGCTTTTCCCTGGCCTCCATGGAGATCGTGGCAATACTGCTGTAGTCGATGCCAGCGGGGATTGGCCGATGCTCCTTTGCCGCCATCTGCATCCTTACATGGTCTTGCTTTTGTCACTGTCAGCTCGCACTCCGAAGGTCAGAAGAATGCGTCTCCAGGGCATATCACGCTTGTGAATGACTTCTGCTTCTGGAAAGTCACACAGGTCAAGCATCGACAATAAAGAACGCCCACCTGCTCGAGCTGCTGCTGCTGGCGTAGTATGAACCCCTCATACTTCACGTCAATCTCAACGCACTCTTGCTCAACCTGCGAGACCTCAGGGTCCGCAAGGCCGTGCCGCTCCAAGAGCTCATAGTGCACGTGCGGCCGCCGGAGTATGCTGTCCAAGCTCACACCCGCCTTCAATGGCTGGCCGCACAACTCCTCGACCTCCGCTGCGATTGGGTCGCTCACTGGGGCCGCCGCAGAAGCATCAGCAAAGAGGGGCAACACATGGGTGGAAATGACTTAGCATCAGCATGCGTTGCCGCAGGGTATCAGCAGCAGGCATCAGCAACAAGATGTCAACTGTTCACGACGGGTCTTCATGTGTTACTCCCCCTAGTCATACTCTGTGATGAGGAAGGAGTGCCCACGCACTTGCATGGAAATGGGCAACAACATCTGTGCATTTGGCCAGGTCCAAAACCAAGCACTTGGACTTTTGCCTTGCTCTGAAAGCAGAGACGCAGCGCCAGGCTTGTGCCAACGAATGGGCAAGCACTAATGGGTGACCGAGTAGCAAATTGCACTGACCTCCGATTCGAATCTTCCGTATGCGGACCTTCTCCGCCGCAATGCGCTCCTGCTTGCTCTGGTAGAGAGCCCACCGACGGTCATCGACCAGCCCCAAGTCCCGGCCAACTGGCGTGAGTCGGCTGTCTGCATTGTCTGATCGCAGCAGCAGCCTGTATTCAGAGCGACTGCGCAACGGGACACAGTGTCAGAAGAAGCTGGGACGAAGATGAAGCGAGGCCAATGCCACAGATCTCTTGTTCCACCAAGCTTGACTCTGCAAATTGGTGCCTGGAATCACGTCGTAGCGTCTTGCCTTGTCAACATGCGGTAGGGCTCGCGCAGGTCCTTGGTGACCAGGTCGTCAATCAGCGTACCGATGTAGCTACTCTCTCGCTCCAGCGTCAGCATTGGCTTGCCGGCAGCCAGCTGCGCAGCATTTATCCCTGCCAGGAGCCCCTGAAAAGTGCCACATTGAAATAACATTGATGGCTCTTCTGCAACGTCCAGCAGGCCTTGAGCTACAATGCTGGCCAGGTGAAGAGTCAGCTGCTGATGATGCAAAAATGGATTGGCAACTGTTTCAACACTTGTAGCGTAGGCTGGCTGAGAGAGCGGCCTTGCCTGTGCGGCTGCCTCCTCGTAGCCGGTTGTGCCATTAATCTGACCAGAGAAGAAAAGGCCGTCAAGGCGCTTAGTGAGCAGTGTCCGCTGGCATTGATTCGCGGGCAGGTAGTCGTACTCCACCGCATAAGCTGGCCGGAGCATAGTGCAGTGCTCCAAGCCCGGCAACGTCCGAAGCAGCGCCAGCTGGAGCCGCTCTGGAAGGCCAGTCGAGAAGCCCTGAGAGAACCAAGGACCATGTAAGACACAGAGACTGTCGTTGATGATGCTGCAGAAACTCTACTTCAGAACCTCTGTTTCTGCCGCTTATGACAGATCCAGACCTCACTTGTGCTAACATGCAATGACCACCTTTTTGGCACTAAACAAGTTAGTGAGTGACAAGCGAGCAGTTAGTGTGGGCTGCCGATGCTTGCCTGCACATAAAGCTCTGGCACGGTGCGTCCCTCCGGCTCTAAGAAGACCTGATGTGACTCCTTGTCACGGAACCTCACAATCTGTAGGCAAAAGAGTAGCAGTCAGTTGACGGGAACCGGAGCACCTTAAGCACCATTCCCAAACCCGTGGTTAGGTAGTACACAAATCCTCATAAATTTGTCAATGACAACACTTCTTTGATAACCCATACTAGAATATGACAGGCGCATGCGAAATGTGCACCTTGTCCTCAATGGAAGGGCAGTACCGTGGCCCTTTGGCCTCCACCCACCCTCCGTACGTCGGCGTCTCGCCCAGATTGTCCTCGATCAGCTTGTGGGTCGCTGCCGTGGTGCGCGTCAAGTAGCAGCTTAGCTGCTCCCGCTCCACGTGCACCTCCGGATCGAAGCTGAACCACCGCACCTGGATTCCAAGACCAAACAAAGTCAGGTGTCATTACTAAGGTGAGGGTTCAATCTATTGTAACATTTAGGCAGTCTGCTGCCTGATCGTGACGATCAACAGCCTCTGCCTATTGCACAATCTGTGCTGGTCCTCTCAATCGTCTGAGACAACAAATCCGTCAACGACATCGTTAAGCATAGAGTAACCCTGGTCTTTGATGTAGAGGAGCGCTCTCACCTCGTCATCGCCCGGCTGAGTCTCCAGCCTGGAACGGTCGATGCTACGGATGTCTACACGCGCGGGCGTGCCGGTCTTGAGTCGGTCAGTCTCGAAGCCCAGCGCGACGAGGTTCTCAGTGAGGCCCAGGGCCGCGCCCTCGCCGGCGCGGCCCGCGGGCATGGAGCTGCGCCCGATCCAGATGCGCCCGTTCATGAAGGTTCCCGTCGTCAACACCACCGCCGCCGCCCGGAAAGCCACGCCGAAGAAGGTCCGCACGCCCTCCACGTTGTCGTTGGGCCCCACCAGCAGCTCCGTCGCCATGGCCTCACGGATGCACAGGTCCGGCGTGCTGCCAGGCATACACGTTTAGTACGTCATAAGTGTGCCTCGCTTGTCGCATTGCGCTTCAGGCTTTGAGGAGCCTAATGTTGAGGAGCCTGGTCATGTGGGACCCTCACTTGTCCAGGACTGCCTTCATCGTGATGGCATACTCGCGCTTGTCCGTCTGCGCACGGAGCGCCCACACAGCGGGGCCCTTGGACCGATTGAGCACCCGCTTCTGCAGGTAGCATCTGCTCCGCAGGAGGTGGCAAGGGGGAGCAGCCGCGCAAGCACGAGGGGGCCTCAGAAGGGGACCAGCGAAATGTCATTGGCACACTCTATTAAGGACCTAAAATATTATAATGATGCTGGCAAACCATTCAACTAGCTGATGTTAAATATCAGACTGCACGGCGGCCAGCTTCTCTGACTCGAGTCAAACAGGACGCCACTGGGAGGTCCCGTTGGGGGAGAGAGACACGGTGCACCTGTCGGCAATCTTCCCAATCTCGCCACCCAGCGCGTCGACTTCGTGCACCAGCTGCGACTTGGCAGGGCCCCCGACGGCGGGGTTGCAAGGCTGCGCGTGCAGCACGAGTGCGCGACAATGGTGGGCGGGTGAGCGGCTCCCCAAGCTCGCATGGCTGCTTGGAGCGGCAGCTGCTTGGAGCTTGACATGAAGTCTTAGGAATATTGGTTTGGTTTTGGGGTTTAAGGGTGAGCCGGACCTGCCAGGCGATGCGGTCGGGGTTAAGCGTGAGGAGGAGTGTGCGGGCGCCGAGGCGCGCCGCCGCCAGCGCGGCCTCGCAGCCGGCGTGCCCGCCGCCCACCACGATCACGTCGTAGCGCTCGTCCTCCGAGCCCGCCTCGCCTGCAATGCAGCGTGTATTGAGCGATGGAGGGCCTGAGAGTCGCCAAGTACGACGGCAAGCACACTCACAGGTGTACACAATGTGCTGCTAAGCTGACCCATTCATTGAACGTGAGATTATATCTCACTGTAGACTTCACCATTTACGTGGAGTTCAGATGAGAGCAACTATTTGTCATCAAACTCGATTCAATCTCAACACGACCCTCGCCTGCGCAGCGCAGGGCGTGAGGGGCCTGCGCCGGTCTCGCCGGCGTGGCGCTCGCAGAGGGTTAGGAACAAAAGTAGGGTCTGAGGTCAAGCCCTAAGCCCTCGCCGGCACTCACCCAAGGACGACGGCACCGGCGACTGCGAAGCGGCATGGGCGGCGGCTGCTGAGAAGAAGCTGCGGCGCGGCAAGCACCGGCCGGGCGCCGCCGCCGCCGCCTCCGGAGCCGCCAGCACCGTCACCGCCGCCGGCTGGAGGCGCTGCCAGGGACGGCCGCTGGTGCTTTTCCCGCGCCCGCGCCACGCGCGACGGCGGCGGCGGCAGCGGCGGCCAGCGCCCGCGGCATGCCACGGAGTTCGGAGACCTAACCCTAACCCTTTGCTCCCGGATTGCGGAAAAGCTCAGAAGCCCACCGGTGGGATTAGTGATTCAATTTAGCAGCAGGTTGCATATACACATCTGTCGATGTGCTAGCCTACGTACTTGCCACTCATCATGCCCTCCATCAATCAATACTGTCCATTCCCGTTGAATATGGGAGGGGGTGGCGGAGTGAAGGCGCTTGCCCTGTATACTTTGTTCTTTTTCTAAGCTGGTCAATCACAGCCATCGGCCATCTACAGGAAGAGACTTGCTCTCCTAATGAGCAAGTGGCTTGAATCTGCCACCCTTTCCATTCATGCGCACCGAGCGGGCCTTCTCTCTCTCCTCTCTTAGGAATATTGTGTATTTCTCTTAGGCGAGGTACAAGAAACGGGAAAGAGAATAAACAGCTCTTTTGCTGGTCGCGTTGTTGTTACGGAGGCATATAAAGGCCCAGCTTCGACACACATCGCTGGGCACGCAGTGGGCGGTGCAGAACAAAGAAAACTGCGGCACTACTACGATTACCCCCAATGCGATCAGCTCCTGCCAGCGGCAATCAACATATTTGTTTAGCTTAGCAGAGGTTACTGAGTGATTCGTAGCTGCTTTGTTTCTGTTTCTTAGCGCTTCCCCTGGCCCCCTTCTCGTACTCTGTTCATTCTTTTCCGGGCTGGCTTTTCCAGCCCCTATTCTTAATGGGCGAGCACTTTCTCTTTTCTCACATATTTGGCTGTCTGGGTCCTCGTTTCCACACTCTCCTTCAAAACATTGCCAATCTAGGCTACACATGACGTGCAGATGTGTTTCCGGCTGAGATGGGCTTGCCAGCTGCATATCTGTCGCTCTTGCGATGCCAAGTTTCAGCCTGTTTGCAGCGTGCTCAGGCTAGTGCCTTGCACCAGAAAGCTGGGCGAGCTCTTGTTGGTGGCAGAAGGGCTCCGTTTCTGGCATCTAGTATTCATGCATCGATTAGTTACCTTTATGTTTTAACCCGTGGTTATTGAGCGGGTCAATCTGCTGTAGGTTATGTAGATCTTAACATGTGCTTGCCAATGTACTTGGCCATTTGGCCTACAATTGTTTCTAATACACGGACTTTTCTTGTCAACGTGAGGCAAAGCAAAGGCCGCGAGAGGCCAGCCCAAAAGCGCTTTTCCACATCTTTTCCTGATTAGCTGCTCCTCACTCGCGGTTACCAAGTGATATATCCTACCGGGCAAGCTCTGAGGCAGCGCCCCCCTTGGGAAGCCACTTTCTTACCCGGTAGGATAACCACTTAGTGACCTCTAGTGAGGAGCCGCAAATCAGAAAGACTAGCAGCCGGAAATCACTTCCCCTGTCGAAAGCCAGAGGTTGCAGCTAGATCTTGGGTAGGATGGATCACTTTGTAACCACGAGTTCAGCCCTTCAAGGGCTGGCATCTGCCTGCCCCTCTTCTCTATGGGCGCGCAATTTCTTTGGGGGAGCCACTTCTTCCCTGTGGGAGAGCCACTTCCCTGCAGCTAGAGCACGGCCAGCACGCAGATGCAAGGCGTGCAAGCAGGCGAAGCAGTTGGCCAGGTCCGAAGGGGCCTCACTGACAGGAGGGAGAAGGCGTGCGATGCTTTTAGATGAAAAGGGTGGCCATTACAAGCCAATACATTGTAAAGAGTAGTGCAGAAATGCACCTACACACAATGGGACCGCGCGAAATTCATGATCGTGTATTTGAAAGAAACGAAGGCCAAGTGGCCAAGTACAAAGGCAAGCACATCTAATGACCTTCATAAGCTACAGCAGATTGACCCGCTCAGTAACCACGGGTCAAAACATAAAGGTTGCTTATCAATGCCTGAGTAGTAGATGTCAGATACGAAGCCCTTCTGCCACCAACTAGAGCTCGCCCAGGTTTCTGGTGCAAAGCATTAGCCTGAGCACGCTGCAATGAGGCCGAAACTCGTCGTCGCAAGAACGACGGATATGCAGCTGGCAGGCCCATCTCAGCCGGAAACACATCTGCACGTCGTGTGTAGCCTAGGTTGGCAATATTCTGGAGGGTGTGGAGAGTGTGAAGTGGGGAGGAACTAACTCATCACCCCCTTCCATCTTTCCTGGTGTCTTACCACAACACTGTGGCGGCTTGCCTTACCACAACACTGGTGGCTTGCCTTAGCTTGGCCTCCCATTCCATTTGCGCAGCGGGGTTGCTCTTCCTCCCCTCAGCTCATCTGACTTCCTACTGCTGACACGGGGGTATTGAGGGCGCCCTGTCTGCCTAGCCTTTGGCTCCGTCATGAACACCTGTATGCATTTGGCTGGCATTTCACAGCCGATTCTTTCATATCAGCAGCCGCTTCCCCCCATTTACGCGCACAGCGCGCCTTCTCTCCCGCCCGTCGAGGCCCTTCCCCCCAGCATCGGCGTTGGAGCTGCCCGCCGCCGCCGCCGCCGGCTGCTGCGCCTCTCTCACGGCGTGCGTCTTGCTCAAGGAGCTACGCATCTCTGGCGGCGCTGCTGCGGCGAGCACCTCAGCTTCTGGGCTTCCTCTCCCTCCCTGCGCGCCCGAGGAGACCGCCGTCCTGCGCCGCCACGGCGCCCCCTTGCCACGCTCCGCGCGTGTCGCGCAGGCTCCAAGGCCGCCGCCGCTCGTAGCCACTGACTGCCACGATCGTTAGAACCGGCGGGACGCTCCTCCCTGCGGCACGTGATGCAATCGGGCACATTGGGTGGCCAACCTCGCCTCCTTGGGCTAGACGCGCCCTCGGCCACGCGCCTGCGCCCGGCTCGGGAGTGAGCGCCAACGTGGGCCGGCAGCAGCGCGAACGACGTCGTCGTTTCAGCAGGCTCTCCTTCCCCACCAACCATTGCGGCAGGCACCATGAGCTGGATATTTGGGAAGAAGAAGACGCCCCAAGGTGCGCCGTACCTGTCGGGCCACTAGTTAGACGGCCAGCTGACGGTGTCCTATCATGCCACTTGCACGCGGGCATTTGCCGCTTACTTTTGCGGCGCCCCCGCCCATTTGACTGCAATTGGCGTGTCAGCTGCTAACTACCTTACATCTGCATGGCGTAGATGAGAGTTGGGCTCAGTTGCCTCCGCCACGGCGGTCGCTTGAGCGACAAGCCCTGACGCACCTGCGCTGCTGTGACTGCCAGAGCTGCTGCGCGAGAACAAGCGTATGCTGGACCGGTCTATCCGCGACATTGAGCGTGAGCGCATGCAGTTGCAATCGCAGGAGAAGAAGCTCGTCGCGGAGATAAAGAAGACTGCCAAGCAGGGGCAGATGGTGCGTTACTGCCTTGTCTTCACTCTGGCGCTTCAGTCATGGAAGAGTAGCTGAGCTTAATTCTGTGTGCAGGCCACAGTCACAGGGGTTCCAATTTCAAGTGTGCCCAACTACAGATGCACAGCCATCTGCTAATCAGACATTTTGCTCTTCTGAGATCTGGTCTGTTTGTGCTGACCTTCATGGAGTTCCTACTGTCTGAGGCTGGGGAATCATTTCACTTTCGTTTGCCAGGGGGCCGTTAGGGTAATGGCAAAGGATCTGATCAGGACAAGGCATCAGGTTACCAAGTTCTACGCTCTGAAGTCACAGCTGCAAGGCGTCTCCCTTCGCATGACGGTGAGCTCCCGAAATTGTGAGGCGTGACCTCTTTGTTCCCAGACAGCATGTGGAGCTGCCAGTGCTTTCATACATCGATAGGCTGGCTCCTTCCTCAATCTTGCTCCTTGTCCTGTTTGCAGACGTTAAAGTCGACGCAGGCGATGGCGGATGCCATGAAGGGCGTGACAAAGGCCATGGGCCAGATGAACAAGCAGCTCAATCTGCCGGCGCTGCAGAAGATCATGCTGGAGTTCGAGCGGCAGAATGAGCGCATGGAGATGACGACAGAGGTCATGAATGACGCCATTGATGACACACTCGAGGGGGACGATGAGGAGGAGGAGACGGAAGAGCTGGTCAACCAGGTGCTGGACGAGATTGGTGTTGACCTTGATTCGCAGGTGAGCAGCCAAGACTTACTGGCAGCTGTCTGGTCTTCTCATACGGCCGGCTATTTGATCTGCCCTATGCCTCCTCCTTTTGATCAGGTCGCTGATGTCCAGTCCTGCTTCTGGTGGCAGCTGGTGCGCACGCCTGCGAATGCCACACCCCAGCCTCAGCAGGAGAATGCGCAAAAGGTGGCAGCAGCACCGGCAGCAGAGGGAGGCGACGACCCGGGCATAGACAGCGACCTGCAAGCTCGCCTAGAAAGACTCAGGAAGATGTAGAACAGGAAGACGTAGACAAGTTACATGTATAATTGGGGGAGGTGCTGTGAAAGACCACCAGGAGGCTGCCACTTCTTGCGTGCTTGTTGTTGTGAGGACAATTCTGATTGGAAATAAAGCGCGTGGTGGCTATCAAGGTGTGTGCAATGAGGTATGGTTGAAAGTGGTAGGCTGGAGATTTGCACGCATGCATATGGCGCGAGGAAACGATTCTTTGCGCAGGGCGCTGAGTGCAGTTCCTGCTGCTAACCAAGCGCGAGCCTTTCTCCGCTTCTGAGCGCAGACCCTCCAGGGTGTCACTTGAGAAAGAAATTTGGCAAAAGTGTTGGGAAATGTAACCTACAGAACTTCATGACTTTTTTGGTCAACAACAGCTGCTCTGGATTGGTCTGGAGCTGACAGCTACTGTGCCAGGGGGTTGGCGCCTCCGGTGTGACCACATAACTTTGCTGACACAGGTAGCTTCTTCGATGGGTAATTCAATGCAGCCCATTGCTGCAACGTTCTTGCCAGCTCCAACCATTGTCGCTACTCCACTGTGACCACTCACACCGACATTGAGGGTGCTCGGGTTGCTTGATCACGGGTCCGTGGATTTGCGGAGCCCGACATTGAGCAGGGGAAAGCCTGCGTGTATTGAAATGATGGAGCAGGGAATGAGCACCCAACGGCGGCCACTCGAACCGCTGTGCCTTGGCGAGTTCCTGGGCCCTTCGGAGTTTGTTCATCCTTTTCTCTGAGCTGGCGTAGCATCTACTGAAAGAGCGTCTCTCTCACGGAGCCAGTGGCAGGAGGCTGCGGCAGATCCGCGATGGGCAGTCCATGGCTCTCGGCGGAGTGGACGATCCGGGCGCAGTGGGAACTGGCCTCGCTCTCAGAGTGGGGTCGTTTCCCACACGGCGGCGAAAGCGGCTAGAGCCGGCCGGGGGCGGGCCCCCCCCATCCGCCAACCACCAATGGGCGCCGAAAGCATAGCAGCACGTGCTATCGCGTGGATGCGTATGTGCACGCCACGTGTCTGTGCGCGGGGGGGGACCACGCCCCCACCCGCGGGTCTGGGAGGGTGCGTGCACATCCGCACCGAGGCGTCCTCTGCGGGTCAAGGCGCGGGGGCCCGCCGGCACGACGGGATGGACCGTCTGAGCTGGGCCGCTGTGATGTGCGAAACGCCGTAGGGTCTCGCCGCGGCTGTGACACCGTGTGCTGGACGGTTTGTCGTTGCCCGCAGAGGACTACCGGGTCCGCCCACTGCGCTACTCCCGCCGCCGCCGCCGCCGCCGCCGCCGCCGCCGCAATCCATTGCCACCGCCGCCGCCGCCGCCGCGAAGTGCGGAGCGGGCTGCCGGCCCCTCCCCGCAGCCAGGAGTCTCGGCTCAGGACGGGCTGCGGGCGCAGGAAGAGGCGGTCGAGCTGCCCTTGCGAGACTTTGCACTCGCGGAAGCCGACAAGGGGCAGGAGCGGCGCCGCCGCCGCCGCCGCCGCGGGTCTTGCCGTGCAGAGCTGCCCGCCGCCGAGGCTGCCAAGGCGCGCCTTCTCGTGGCAGTGCCACAATTGGGACCTTGCTTGCGGCTCGCCGGCTGTGGCAGCACTAGGAGGCTGCCAGAATTCCGTCACTGGGGCGCGGAGGCCATCGGTTGGAGTCCCTCGCCGCCGGCGCCGGGGCTTAAGGACTTAGTCGCTGTAGCTCTTCTGGCGGACCACGCCGGCAGTTGCGGCGGCGTCGGCAGCGGCTGCGGCGCGGTGCTGGCTGCCAGGTTGATGACGCGGCGGCGTTGAGGCTGCAGCTCAAGGCAGAGCGGCGGCATGAGCTCGGCGGCGGCCATGGCGGCGTGCCACGGCCTCAGCATCGCGGGCTTGGCCTCGCGGACGTGCCCGCGAGGCTCGCCGAGGGTCGCCGCGGCGGCAGCGGCAGGCAGGGGCTTGACACCGCACCCCTTGGCCGCCACGGCGAGGGCCGCGTGGGCCGCGGGGCGCCGCCGGCGCTGCGCTGGCGGCAGGGGCGCCGGCACCGGCAGCCGGCGATGCACCGTCCACTGCGTCATGGAGGTGAGCGAGGGGGGGCAGCAGGGCGCAATTGTCGCAAGGCAGGGCTTTGGGCCGGCCATCGCCAAAGCGGCGCCTTTGGGACAGCTCGCATGGTCAAGGCCAGGCTTTGGCTATCGCAGCGGTTGGCCGCCATTTCGCCTGTTCTCTGCACGTTGTCAGCTCTTGGCTGAGCTTCACAGCTGCGGGCGCTGGATTGACATGCGTGCATGCAGCCTCCGAGCAAGGAGATGGCCCCCAACACGGCCGTGCTGGTGGGGAGCTCGCTGGAGCCGCCGCAGCAGAGCAGCAGCAACGGAAGCGTCGGCGGCGGCGGTGGCGGCATTGGCGGCGGTGAAGGTGGCGTCGCTGGGCGGGAGTGGCGAGTCCTGCCCGACATGTGGCGCACGCTGGCCGACAAGTTCGGCGACAGCGTGGCGCTGTCAGACCACCATCACGAGCCGCCAGCGGACATTACGTACCGCCAGGTGTGGCTCGCCGCTCACCCCTCGCCCAAAGGCAGGCGAGGATGCTGTGAACTGCAGTGGAGGGGCCGGGGCCCTGATCCACAGCGCCGCCTGTGTCGCCTGCAGCTGGAGGCGACAATCTCGGACTTTGCGGAGGGCCTGGCGGTGTTTGGCCTAGCCCCAGGCCAGACTGCTGCGCTCTTCTCCGACAACTCGTACCGCTGGATGGTCGCAGACCAAGGTGGGGCCCCGCTGCTCGCCTGCCCAAGTTGTTGTCTCGGTGCTGAGACTCAGGGGTTTGGGAAGCTGCCTGGTGTCAAGCTGCATGACCGCTTGGCTGTCTTCCCTAAGGCTCGTCTCACGCCCTCCATCGCCGTCTTGAATGCAGGCGTGATGATGGCGGCTGCCGCTGATGCCGTGCGGGGCGCCAAAGCATCGCCCGAAGAGCTCGCACACATTGCTGCACACTCCGACAGGTGCATGCACGGTGGTGCCAGCCGGTGTGGCAAGAGCCCGCTGCCGCTGGCCACGGCGGCAGATTCAGATTCTCAAAGGGAGATTGGGCTCTAAAGTTGTTGTCATCCTCCATGCGCGCAGTTCGGTGCTCATCGTCGAGAATGCGGAGCTCCTGACGAAGCTGGCGCCAAAGCTCGGACCAGCAGCAGCAGAGCTGAAGTTCGCCGTCTGCCTGTGGGGTGCAGCCCCGGCAGCGGGTGCCGGCAGGCTGCCATTCCCGGCGCACACGTACCAGGAGATCCTGGACGCTGGGCGCACCAGCCGTCAGGCCCTGGCCGCCGCCGACGGCCATGGTGAGCCACCTGGCACTTGCGACTGGCGAGCTGCGCTGCCTTCTACATGTTATTGCTGGTTGCGCCACCTGTCATGCAAGCCGCCCCGTGTGCTTGAGAACGACTTCCTATTGTGGTGGCTCTTGAGCACATATGCAGGAAGTGTTGCACAGTTGTTCTTTATACTGTGCTTAGAAATTCTTGGTTGTAATCGAATTTGTGATAAGTACCTATTTGCTGTTGGAGAAGTGAGGGCTTGTGCAGCTGGAGCCTTCTGAACCTATGCCAAACATAGCCAGCTGGTTTTGACAGTGGCACAGTGGGCACTTGCAGCAGCGCGGCGGCAGCACAGCGCAGCGGCATGCCTCCGACCAGACGATGTCGCGACGCTGGTGTACACGTCTGGCACGACCGGGAACCCCAAGGCCGTCATGCTGACGCATGCCAATCTCCTCCACCAGGTGGGCTCGTCAGAAATGTGACACTGACAACCCCATCCTGCACATGCTGCGGCCATGATTGTGCCTAGGCTAGCAGCTGTGTTGTCTTGACTGGCATACTGCTTTAGCTGTCAAGCCCGGTGGATTGACTAGGGCTTGCTAATTTCTTGGGGGCTTTGGCACAGGTGAACAATTACCACACGGTCCTCTCGCCCGCCCCCGGCGACATTGTGCTGAGCCTGCTGCCGCCGTGGCACATGTATGAGAGGTCTGCGGAGTACTATACGCTCAGCCGCGGCGTTCGTCAGGTCTACAGCAATGTCAAGCAGTTCAAGGTGCATATGCTGGCCGCGCGCTGCCCTTGCGATTATCTGCCCTGGTTGCTATGCCTGCCCTTATGACCTTCGTGGGCCCTGGCCTCTGCGGCGGCGTGCTAATGCCAGTCTTGGTGTTGCATGTTGATGACAGGAGGACCTTACGAAGACGTCACCAGACTTCTTCGTGGCCGTGCCTTTGGTGTTTGACATCCTCTACAAGTGAGCGGGGCCCGTCACCAATTGCTACTATGCATGCTTATTCTCGCACAGCCTGCAATGCAGCCTGTACTTTGAGCTGTTACCTCGTACAAGTTGTAGCCTTGCAACTTGAGCAGCACCCATGAGGAGGTTGGCCCGCTGGTTGCCTCCATGGCATGGCTGCCGGTGCTGGCCCTCGTCTTATCACTGAAGTTGCTGCCCAGCTTACACCCCAACATCTGGGCTGGCCTGATGCAGCGGCGTGCAGAAGAAGCTCGCCCAGGCGTCGCCGGTGCGCGCTGCGCTGGCGAGGTTCTTCATGAGCGCCAGCCAGGCGTACATGGACAACCGGCGCGTCTTCGGGGTGAGTGGCGGCCTGCGCACACGAGCTTAAGCTGAGTGCTGCTGCAGGCGCTCCCGCAAGAAGCCAATCAGCTGAAAGGCTCGGGAGTATGGCTTTGTGCCTATGCCAGTCAGTCCTTATGCTTGTCCACTCGGGGGCTTTTGCAGGGCTTCGATCTGGAGAGCACAAAGCAGAACGTGACTCGGGCGCAGGCGGCGGCGCAGTGGGTGCTGGCGGCGGTCCGCATGGTCGCCCTCCTACCCCTTCACCTCCTGGCGGTGAAGCTGGTGTACAGCAAGGTCCTTGCTGCCATCGGCATCAACAAGGTGCGGAAAGCCGGCCGCTGTAGTCGGCAGGCATGCACATAGCCGTTGATGTCATTGTCTGTGCTCCCCAGATGGGCAGGGGCGGCATGGTAGGCTACAGCCACGTGACTCTGGTGTTGTCGAGGTGAGGTGTCGCTGCTGTGCTCATTACGTTTGACAAGCCTAAGCGCTGGCTGGTCACAGGTGGGAGTCAGTGGGGGCGGTAGTCTGCCTTCGCACGTCGACAAGTTCTTTGAGGTGAGATACCTGCAGCAGGCCAATCTGTGATGGTCGTACAGTGTTATTGGTCGTTCAGATTCTTCTTGTCAGTCAGTGCTCAGGCATGTGACTCTCTTGCATGCTTGACTGAGAAAGAGCTAATGGTTGTTGCATTGATGATCTTGTCTTTGCCGCTTGGTCAGATGGTGGGCATCAAGCTCCTCAATGGCTACGGCCTCACCGAGACATCACCAGTGCTCACTGTTAGGACGCCTCGATGCAACGTGAGTGTCATTGCGGTTGCTCTGTTTTCAGCAATGCTACTGTTCATGCTGATGATGAGAGGTCTACCTTTGTTTGTGCATGGTGAGGAGGGGGCTATAACTTGATGCTCAGCGTCGTGGCCTGCATTAAACATGTTGAGCCTGATTGTGGAGGAAGTCAGTGAACGTTCATGTCACCAATGCTTCAGGGGTTGAGTTGAAAAATTGTCGCTTGCTTGTCAGGTTTTGGGCACTGTGGGTGGACCTATAAGTGGGGTTGAAATCAAGGTTGTCGATCCAACCACTGGTAAGACGCAACCGGCGGGGATCAAAGGTGTAATCCAGGCCAGGGGCCAGCCAATCATGAAGGGCTACTATAAGGTGATACTGCAACAGGTTGATGCACGCAGCCAGCCTGGCAAAGGATTCATTCTTATTCGTTCTTAAGTTGTTCTGTGTTATACTTCCCCTTTGCAAGCTGCAACATGTACATTGTAGTCAGTCCTGGACAACACTGCCCTTGTTGTGACATCTTTCTGTTGGCAGGCAATTGCACACTTTTCTGTGCTTACCATGCACGTGAGCATACTCCTCATTTGTTTAACAATTCCTGCGGGTGCTTGCAGAATCCCCAAGCCACAGCAAAAGTGATTGATAAGGAGGGGTGGTTTGAAACGGGGGATCTGGGCTGGATAAGTCCAAGCACGGCTTATGGTGCAGGTCGGAATGCGGGCGGTCTGCTCGTTCTGGACGGACGAGCCAAAGACACAATCGTCCTTGCCAATGGTGAGATTTTGCAGGTTGTGGGTCTCAAAGAGCGGCAGAATGAGTAGGAGAAGCAAGGCTGTTGACATGGGCAATGATCAAGTGAGATGAGGCGGTCCCGTCTTGTCTAAGATTGCGGCAATAAGAGCTGTAGCTTCAGGAGAACACAGAGAAGACCAGAGTGGGCGCATCTCCTTCTGAAAGAAAGAAAGAAAGAACAATGCCGCTTGAGGATAGAGTCGAGGCATTCCAGCAACACAAGTCATGGCAGTCAGGCTGATGCCACTGCACCTGAACATGGGCACCACTGCAGGTGAAAATGTTGAACCAGTGAAGATCGAGGAGGCAGTCTTGCAGAGCAGGGTTGTACAGCAAATCATGCTTGTTGGCCAGGTGAGTCTAATTACGGCCAAGTCACCGGCAGGGCCTCCAAATTGATGGAGTCGGTAGAACTTAGTCGGAGCAGGGAAGCAGCAGCTCCTCTAGCCGGTTGGTTGTTAGTATTAGCCGTGCATGTTGAGCTTTTCTTGAGCTTGATTCAAATGCCTTTACTACGTCTCATGGTGTCAGGACAAGCGACGCTTGGGGGCCTTGATTGTACCCAACGATGAGGAGCTGACGGCCGCTGTGAGGAAGATGAAGGCTGACCCCTCTCACCAGCCAACAGAGGAGGAGCGCTACGCGGTAGTGCAGCGCGAGATCAATGACACGTAAGCATCTGACCCACAAAGTGATGGCTGACAGATGCACACGTGAGTTGACCAATTACAGCAGTACAACTTTGTAGCGCCAATCCTGCTTGATAAGTGAAGGTGCAGAGGTCACACTTCTGCTGCTGATATCTATTGAGCAAGTCTTGAAGTCCTGATAGCCTCGGTCATCTTTGTCAGACAAAATGGTGCTTTTGTGGTGCAGCCTGACTGCTGGAGGGTGCACTAGCCCTTTCGAGAGGATTGGCTTCTTCAAGCTGCTGAGGGATCCCTTCACGGTGCACATCACTGGGCTCTGTGCATGCTTTGGCCCTCGCACTGCCTGACATACATAATATTAAATAGCACAGTCGGGGATGGACTGTTTGGTTGGTGCTGTTTCTGCTCCTGTAGGCCTGGTTAAGCTGCATTGCGTTTTTCTTTGCAAATGGCAGAAGCTGCTTACTTTTGACTTGATTTGATCAGAGTGACTTTGTTAGTATGCTGTTTGCAGAGGCTGCTTGATTACTGATTCGCAACAAGATTTGAACACAGGCTTGTTGTAGTCTAAGCTGCAAGCCAGAAGATTGTATTGACAGGCTTAGCACGAGACTGAGTGCACAGTGTATGCATTGCATGCCCAGGTGGAAAGTGGGACCCTTACTCCAACCATGAAGATGCGAAGAGAAGTTATTGCGTCTCGATATGAGGCTGAGATTGGAAGTTTGTAGCTCCTTGGTCTTGGACACTGTTGCTCATTGTAGTTGTTCAGTGAGTACTTAACCTTTGAAACATATACAGCCCAATTTTTGAGGTCTAGTGTTTAAGAGCGTGTAGAAATTCCAACTATTAAGTACTGTCAGTTCTGTCCAGCGAAGGCATGAGTTCTCTGCCAATCCGTTGTTATGTCCATCAATGAACGTGATAACTTAAGTGTTGCTTCAGCTACCTGCAGTGGTTGCAAGCACTGCACAGCCTCATTGATTGTTCCTGTCAGCTTGAAGAACAATTTGATTCAAGATTTGGTGTTATGATGTGACCAATCAGACACTGTTATTAAGTTACTCGGTAGCAACGAACCATGGCTTACTCGCTCGTTTTTCAATAGCTATTAACACCATCATGGGTCTATTTCTTGTGTAACTTCGACGGCAAGCAAGACGGTAGATGGCATGACCTTGGGTGTGGCCATGCATCAATCTGCCTTGCACACAGACATCCCCATCAGGCAGAAGCATCATTTGCGCAATAATATTGCAATCCCATCCTCATCCACAAGTGATCCCACAATGGCCGAGTAGTCTTGCCAGTCACAGTAGATAAAGCTTGCAGTTGAAGCTGCAAAGTAGCTCTTCAGCTATATAAACATCTGTATGTTGTGTATGAAGAAAAGCTCATGACAAACATAGCAGACATACCACCTCCACTCCGTCTTCGACTGAAGTCAAACACCTAGCCTTTACCTAGTCATTCCACATCAAGCGGCCATGAGCCAAAATGACACATACAAGTTGGAGCAAACAGGAATGGGTGTCTCCAATTTGCGCGATGGTAATCTACTTCGTATGCATGATTGGTGTGAGCCGATTTGCGAAATTGGTATGAGCCGCCACCACACTTTCGCGACACCGTATGTATGCTTTGTACAATCTGTACATATGCAAGCAGTCAAGAAAGTCTTGCACCTATTTGTGACCCAATTTAAGTAAGAATTCAGAATAGCTAGTGAAAAACGCAAGCCAAAATCACACTAGACAATCCAAATGCACAATGGTTGACCACTACCCTATCAATTATCAGATTGCAACCCTATGGGTCACGAGTCAAGTGTGTCAAGCCACTTCTGGATGAGGTCTGCAGCAAGTTCTGGGCGATCATCGTGTGGGCAATGTCCCACGTCCGGCAGTGGGAGCACTCTGACGTTCTCCCTTTGATCCTCCAGATTCTTGAAGTACCTTGCGACCTGGTCAAAGATGAACGTGATCACGAGCTGCTATTAGATAAGTATATACTACAGCCAATGCTTGAAAGCCGAGCCTGAATCCAATTAAACGTTCTACCGTTTAAAATAAAGCCATGCCCCATGAGCATGTTGCAAAATTATCCTAGAATCCAAGACAGCCAATTCAGTATCAAGACTGGGCAATCTACGAAGCACTCCTGAATATTGCCGACAACAACTCCTCTGTGAATTGGCAGTGTGACGCAAATACAAGATACTCACAGAGCCTGAGGGAGGAGTCCAGGGGTCCTTTTCACCCCAAAGTACCAACACTGGCGCAGTGATGCTCCCCATCAGCACCTCTGGTCGAGGACCTGAAATGTTCCGGCTCAATGTAGCACATTAAGAAACACCGTAACATGTTGGGCTACATGACAGTCTGCATCTTTGCATCAGTTTGTGCATGTGGCAAAAGCTCAATTCACAGGTCTGACCTGGGTGGCCTGTGAAGACCTTGACAAACACATCCAATGCTCCCGGGTGCTCCGAGGGCTCGTACAAAATGTCCACTAAATGGTCCGTGACTGCTGCCGAGTCGCGATATGCCTGTTCCTGCAGTATTTTCTTGACATTGGATTTGCTGCGGAACCTGCACAACCATCCCCAGGCCACTGATGAGCCTATCTCCAGCAACTTCAGCAACATCATCGCACAAGCATCGGGAAACAAGCAACCATGCTTCTGTGTGTCTGTTCCCTTTGTTTGCATGTCTCCATGGCTGATTGGCAGGAGTACGCTCTGACTTACCAAATGACAAATAATAGTCATGAAACACAGAGGCTAGGGCTCAGGCGGCGTACTTGTTAAAAAGGAACGAAGCAATTCTTGGCTTCTTCAGCAGAAACTCAATGGCAACGAAGATTGGCCGGAGGTACTTGAGGATAGCCTCGTCCTTCTCAAGGCCTTTCCTGTTCATTGCCCCAGCACAGTTGAGCAGCACCAAGCCCCTGCTTGGCAGCCAGATACCTTGGATCTCAGTCCTTAGTGTCACAGCGTTGGCAGATTGTCGGAGCAACCCGGAAGCCAAGCCACTTAGAGCACTCTCCTTCAAGAGCTTCCCAAGCTCTCCTTGATGCACCAAGTGCCTCCGCTCCATTGTGTAAGAACTGCCTGGCAACCTCAGGGTTTAAGCTATCACAATCCACGCTGGAGAGATGTGTGCATGCATGTGAGGCAGCAATCACCTCGCCGAAACCTGGTTCCTCTTGAAAGCTCTTGCTGCCGCCGTCAGCGCAGTGAGGGATCCAATGGAGTTGCCGATGAGCACAGCCGGCTCCTCGAGCTCCACTGCAAAGTCTGTGGACAACAGACAGTGCAGAGGAAGTTTGTCAACAATTCTCTGACTTGGAGATAGGCAAAATCAGCAACGTCCAAAGCCCTTGTGAACGCCAGGATCAAGCAAGTGTGATTGGCGATTCTGATTAAGCTAAACCTGGACCTAAACCAAGCCATGGACATCCTCATGAGGGGAACAGCATGGGACACACTGAGATGCGTACCGTTGATGATCTCCGCCCACAGCTCAGGGCCATACTCAGCTCCGGCAGGCTTGTCCGAGTCGCCAAAGCCCAGGAGGTCGATGGCGTAGACGCGGTTGCGATCCGCCAGATGCGCTATCAAGTTGCGGAAGTGGCCCGCGTTGCTCCCTGCGCGCAGACAACGAAGCCCACAACTTGAGAGTGAATCCTTGCATGGCGAGACTGAGGCTGCTGCTGAGCGCACACTGCGGTCATGTCCGATCATGCAGGGGGGGCGGGGGGGAGGGGTTCTCACCGAAGCCATGGACGATGATGAGGGGCTTGCCGGAGCCGGCCACGGCGTAGTTGATGTTGTGCCCTCTGCCACCAACGGCCGAGCGAGACAAGCGAGCAGCTCAAGGAAATTTCTGATGCAAGACGATGCTGACGCCGACGCCGACGCCGACACCGACGCCGACGCGGACGCCTACGCCGACGCCGACGCCGACGCCGACGCCGACGCCGACGCCGACGCCGACGCCGACGCCGGGGCAAGGTCTGGCCTGCCTCTGCGGTCGTAACTGTGGGCGAGGCCGGCGGCGCTGCCGGTGCCTCACCGCCAGTCCCAGGAGTGGGTGTGGTACGGGAGCGCCAGCAGGTCCCGCTCGAGCTCGTGCACGGCGCCGACGACGGCGGGCAGGGGGACGGCGGAGTCGACCTCCAGCTCCAGCGGCAGCGAGCCGCCGCGCAGGCCGCCGGGCCGCGGCGC
>WELB01000014.1:826184-845884 GCA_009602725.1 Spirogloea muscicola
CGAGCCCCGCCGAGAGCCCGCCGCGGCTCGCACTCTGGCCGCCGCCGCCCACCAGCCTCGCGCGCTCCCGCTCGCCGCTGGCGCCGGCGCGCCGTGGCACGTCTCCGTGGCACTCGTCCTCCTCCTACCCCTCGCTCTCTCTCTCTCTCTCTCCCCCGCGCCCTCCCCCTCTCGCGACACTCCTCCTCTCTGGCTATCTCCTCGTCTCCTCCTCCCGCTCTCCCGCTCTTCCTCTCCCGCGCATTCCCTCCTGTACCCCGCGTCATGCACATGCAGTCCCTCCCTCTCCCTCCCATTACTCGCCTCCCTATCCAGCTCTCTACCCCCGCAAAGCTGCAGTCACCTCTGAGTCCATCCCTTCCCATCGCCTCCATCATCTGCTAAACCCCCCAAGCCAAGATGAAGCTAAACCCCCAAACAGCTCCAGCTGCTGCTGCATCCAAGTGACCCACGCATCCTCTTTGTGGCGTCTACCAGGTGTGCCAGCTGCGTTGCAGACGCCAGCAGCACCGATGGCAGCCACCGTGGGCGGCCCCTCTGCCACAGCGGCGGCAGCTGCAGGGCGCGTCCTCGCAGCCGTGTCGACGCCAGCCGAGCATGGCGGCGGCCGCCCTGCCGCTGCGCGTGTCTCGGGCCTGCAGTCGCTGCGCCACGCCGTGACGTGGGTGCAATGGCGCCCGCCGTCAGCAGCGGCGGCAGGTGCGGAGGAGAGGAGGGGTCCCGATGCGCTGCAGGCCGCCGCAGCTCCGGCTGCTGGCGCCGGCGGCAGCGGCGGCGGCGGCGGCGGCGGTGGCGGCACTCCGGCGCTCAACGACCTGCCGCTGGTCAATTACATCAATCAGCGGGGATTCGTGCAGCCGGCGGTGGAGCCCGGCACGGCGGCCACCGTCTTCGCGGTCTTTGACAAGAACAAGAAGATCCAGTACATCGGCTTCTCCAAGGACGTCCGCAACTCGCTGCGCACCCTGCTCGGCCGCCGCCCCGAGCTCTGCTACTTCTACAAGGCCGCCGACCTCCCCACCCTCGACCAGCAGCAGATGATCAAGATCCGCGAGCAGGTCCGCCGCCATTGCCGTTGTCACGCGCTGCCTGCCGGTCGCTGGCGGCTGCGATTCGTGTATCTGATCCTTTGTGGTGGATGCCATGTTGGTGCTGCAGTGGATCTCGGAGCTGGGCTTGCCGCCGACGGGCAACGCGGAGCCTGCACAGCGGAAGCTATGGGAGCAGCCCGGCGACGCGGGCTCCATCTCCGAGCGCGGCAAGGTGGCCGCCGCGACGTCCAAGGCCAAGACCATGCTCCAGATCCTCGCGGACAGAGGTCTCAAGGAGGAGGTATGCGAGTGGCCACCCTCGTCTCTGTCTCCCTCCTCGTCCAGGGCCTGATTGTAGTTCGGTATCGTGCCTCTGCCATGCCGCCTGCGTGCATATGATGCAGGTCTGCCCTTTGTTCTGCGTGGCAGTTTGTGTACGACCCAGAGCTTCTGGAGAAGGGCCTGTGTGACATTCAGACGGTAAGCTCTGCACTTTTACAGTTGGCCGCCAGTGCCCGACTGGTGCCGCCGCAAGCTTTGGCAATGCGTGGTGAGGCGGAGTCTGCTGCGACTGATCCGGCTCCCGCCACTATGTAAGCTGTGGCCAGTCCAAGGAGCAGAGCAAGGAGCAGCTGGAGGAGACGGAGCGCCAGCTATCGGAGGCGGCATCGCGCCGCCGGGAGGTGGCGGTAGGTGCGCCCGACGGCACGGAGGTCAAGTTTGAGATTTTCCTGCAGAATAAGTTCAAGACCAACGGCGGGTGGATGTACGACGTCAAGCTCTCGCACGATGACAAGGAGACGACGTAAGCGCCGCGCAGCACCTCTTCTGGCACCCCTTCTGGCGCTCCCCTATGACCTCCATTGCCCCTCATTGTGCGGCCCAAATGTGCACTTGTGCCGCTCAAGAAGGTCCTGCTTTGAGCATCTGCCTCACCATGGCGAGTCCAGGGTCAGAGCCGAGGCCCGGCAACAGAGTGAAGCTTCTTGCCGGCCCGCGCCCAGTGGTCATGGCCTGACTTCTTGCTCTGGCCTGGCTGTGCATCCAGCCACCGGGTGGTGTGCGGTGCCATATATCCTGAGGCGGCTGGCCTGCCGGAGGATGAGTTTATCGAGCGGACCTTCGCATTCCTGCTGGTTTGTTATCCAATCCAATCCCATCAAAGCTGAGAGAACATGAATATGAGTAAGTCAAGCGAAGCAAGAGTGTCATTAGAAGGTATGAGAATACGTCATGGAGCTCGCGATGACGATGGTCTGCCGGCTGCTCTGCGGCTCTTCTCTGCTCCGCAGTGGAAACGGCTGCCCCGTCGGACAGAGGGCGTGCTGACAGGCGACCAATTTGGCATCAACTATTTCTCGGTCTCGGAGGTCAGCCAGAAGTTTGACGACTTCCGTGGCTGGTTTGCCTCGGACCTGCCGGACGCATACTGGCGCTTCAACCGCCTCCACTCATACGGCAGCCAGGCGGACCCTGCGCCGCTGCTTGGGCCACCGCCACTCAGTATAGAGGCAGCCAGACTGTCATGAAGGCAGCACCATTTTAGTAAGGCTCGGCAAGGCCGGTACTGCCAACAGTGGCTTAGTGTTTGCTTAGTGTTTGGGCAACTTGGTGCAGCGATGATGGCGAAATGCATTGCTTCGGCAAGCTCTCATGCAGTCACCTAGCGCGAGCGTCATAGAGATTACAATTGTTAGAGCTGTGCTTCTGCATGCCGACCAGGCGATTTTGAAATGTCAGAGACTGATGGTCCCGTGCCGTTGAGGACGCTCAGGTGCTGTCAATGAGAGGTGCAGTTTGCCGCGGCACGAGGTGCCCTCGGTCCAAAATGGGGTGTTAGTACTCAGGTCTGTCAAGGAGATTCTGCAGAGCCACTGCTTCAAGATGGACTTGGCCTGCAGGAGGCATGGCAGTGGTCTAGGAGGGAGCAGAGCAGGACCTGTCTGGAGTCCACAGGCCGGTAGCTTTGCAGAAATTGCGGCTGCTGATGTTCAGAAAGTGGTTGTGAGAGCCAGTCAGAGGCAGGATGGCCGCCTGTGCAGGACAGTGCTGGGGCACACCACGCGGCCATGGCAAGTAGGCCCGAATCTGCCAGCGAGGGTGCATTGTGGGGCTGTGTTCTAGGGGTGCAATGTGATTGAGCTGCCCGTGAGCGGCCGCCACATGAAGTTGGGGCTGAAGCGACAGCGGCATCCTGAGGGCGCGCCGTTTGGCTGACGCATTCGTCGTCAGGATGTCGGAGCTTCTAAGTGAAGGTAGATCTTGGATGCATTGTGGCAGGAACGATGGATCCTTTGAATATTCTTGTTTCTGGGCTGGCCAACCGGCCATCGCCCTCTTCTGGAAGCGTCTTTGTGAAACTGGAAGAACTTCTTTCTTTCAAGTAGGCGCTTCCAGGAGAGGGCGGTGGCTTTGATAGGCCAGCCCGGAAAAAGGAATGAACAAGTTTCGATGGGCCAGCGAAAGCTCTAATACACGGAACTATTCTAAGCCCCACAGTCGCTGAAGTAGCCACTTAGCGCTCAGTGAACCGCTGTGGAGCTGCCGCAGGTCGGAGAAGCTTCGAAGGTGCTCCATGGCTGCCATACAGTAAGCTGGATGCAGCACACCTGCAGCAAAGACTGCGAAGGCAATACTAGCAATGCGAGGTGCGGCACACAGGAGTCGTCGCCAGTTTCGCTTTGCCGGCAGGTCAGCCGGTGCGCCTGCGCAGCCGGCGCTGGCTGCTGCGGCTGGCGGGGCATGGGCGCGGAGCACGGTGGCGTGGGTTGGCGGCCTGTGCCGCTTGCGGTGGAGCACTTAGTGACGTTACGCGGCGCGTCGCACGTCAGCTCGCCTTGCATGCAGCGCTCGGCAGCCTATCGAGGACAACAAGCAGCGATGGCTGGCGGCACCGCTGCCAGTGCCGTCTTCACTGGCACTGCCGCGGGCGCTCCGCCGGCGACAAGCAGTTCTGCAGCTTGCCAGCGCGCCGCTGCTGTGCACGGCAGCCGGACGCTGCTGAGCCAGGCCGCATGCCATGGCCGGAAGCTGCCCCATGCTGGCTGTGGCGGCCGTGGTGCCAGCCCCAATTGGCGTCGGCGCCGACGGCGGAAGAGCAGGCTGGCGGGCACGGCGAGGGCACTGAGCTGGAGGTGGGAGGACGAAGACACTGGCGGCGGCGATGTGGGCACTGGCACCCGAGGCGACTCTGGCAGCGAGAAGGGCGACGGTGCCGCTTTCGAGCACGGCGTGGCGCTCTTCAACGCGGGCCAGTACTATGCTTGCCACGACGTGCTGGAGGAGCTGTGGCACCGCGCCGCCGAGCCCCAGCGCACCGCGCTGCACGGCGTCCTGCAGTGCGCCGTCGGCATCTACCACCTCCTCAACCAGGTCTGCACGACCGCAGCCTGCTCGGTTTCCATTGCTCAGACCATTCTTAGCCTGGTCAAGTAACTAGAGGTTCATGATCATTGCCAAACTGGCTCCATTAGTTGTCCTACATTCTACGAGCTCGGCTCATATCCTGTTAATACCAGGTTGTCCTCCTGCACTCTCCATTGATACGTTCGGCGCAGCACCGCTTCAACATGGCACCATTCTCTGCCCTTCAGCAGCGCTGCTGCATCTTACGATGGCTGCAGAACCACAAGGGCGCGATGGTGGAGCTCGGGGAGGGGCTCAACAAGCTGCGGCGCCTGCCCAGCCGCACCGGCCCTTTCCATGACTTGGAGCACCAGGCCTCCGCGCTCCTTGAGTTCATCTACAGCACACAGCTGGAGCACGCCGCCTGTGATCCTCAGCACCCCTGACGTCAATCAGTTTCTGCTCTTCCTTGCCAACCCATTAGTGCTTTGACATATGCTGAGTGAATTGGGTCCATGAACGCCTCACACAAACTTGTAGACGGAGTGCGTGCATAGCTGTCGCAGGGCAGCTTGCAAAGTACAAAGCAGCAAAATGGCTGATGAGCAACTCTGCTTGCTTTTGGTCCTGAGGGCAATTGTGATCCTATGATCACAATGATGCAGGTGCCGATGATGTCTGTGTGGCCATGGACGGGTCTGAAACGTCCTACCGCTTGCTGGGCGACTTTGCTGCTGGCCAACAGCTTTATGCTCTTCACGTCGATGTGAACGGGCTCGCTCGCCTTCGGTATTATCCTCTCCATGCAAGAAGCGAAAGCTCCAACGACTTCCCGGCCCAGCCAGAGCAACAAGTGCTGCTGCCCATCCTCGATGCGTCAGAAGCAGATCTACGAAGCTGTTAGACTCTGTGGTTTCGAAATCATTCCATGGTACAACATTCATAGTCACAGAAGGGGCTGCGCTTGCACAACAAGTACATAAGCTGCTATGCGTCTTTTGACTGCGGACCTCCAGGCCTTTGTGAAGTTGAGGTATTTGGAGCACACAGGTTCTTAACTTGCACCTCATCTGACTAAGGCAGCAACATTATGTGAACCTTGATGTGCAATTACAATATGGTCTCAATCTTGCTCCAACATGAAGTCAAAAAGCCTCTGCCAATTCTCACCACCAACAGTGGGCACAGGAGCACAACATCTGCCAAGAAGCCCGTCTATCTCTACTTGACACTTGGCACTCTTGTACCTCTGCCAAGAAGCCCGTCTATCTCTACTTGACACTTGGCACTCTTGTACCTGTTCCAACGTCTACAGCCTTTCTCCCAATGGGGAGGTGCTACCGGCTGGGCTAGCTACCTTAGCACTGGTCCTATAAGAGAGCGCTTTATCCTTCTGACAGCTCAATGTAGCCCAGGCTTAAAACAACATTCCACTACCACCTGACTGCCTAACTAAATTGTACCTGTTACCTGCCAGCTCTTAAGCCTCTTCAATGGATGGCCGACATGAGAGCCACGACTTGAAGGTTGAGACAGCAGCTTGCAGCTGGCACGACCGGTACTCCATTGACACAGGTGCCAAGAGAACCATGCATTCAAGGTCCAGCTTCTCGTCACTTGCGGCCCCTTGCTGAACCAGCTGCCCATCCGTGCAGAGGAGGCCAGCAATCTTGTCGGCCATGCTGGAGTACACAGCTCTGCCAGGATGAAGAATCATCCAAAAGCACTTCAGACATGCGACAGTGCAACTGCATATCAAGCCCGCAATTATGTTTGTAAGATCCCTTCAGAATCCCTTCTGCAACCCCCAGAGCGAATGTTACCTCAACTGTAGGCCATTGCCTGTCAGCCACTGAGCCAGCGGTTCGCGTAGCCGCTGGAAGAGTGCTTCACACCTAGCAACCAAGCCCGCTTCCAACATCTGCACCATTTATCAGCCATATTCAAGGGCCAATCAAAGCTGAATATGAGGAGGGCTCCAGACGAAGAATTGTACAGATTGCTAGCACAGATAACATTTCTCGCATGAGGCCGAATCTACATCAACACAAGCTGGACGAAACAATCAGGTGTTTGATGAAATGCTTTCTCCAATCTTACCTCTTCATCAAAGAATGCCAAGTCCTTCCTGAAAGAGTCCCTTAGGTAAAGGTAGTCAACAAATATAGATGCTCCCAACCTCCAATGCACAATCTCGTCCTTCTGCTTTTCCAATCTTTGCAAAATCCTCCTCAGCTCAGACTCGTCTGCAACATTCAAAGGAGCTGTTTCATCAGCAGTATTTCTCAGCAAAGTGCCAGCAGGAGCAAATGCTAGGAGGCTGACCAGCAAGGAAGGTAAAAGAGACCTTGCATATCCTGCCTTGTCTGACAGTCGACTCTGAAGGTCGCTTGCCTGAGTAGAAGAGGGTGGATGCAACTGAAGTCATGAAGAGTGCGTGGCCTTCCTCCAACTGGCCACCCTCAAGCAGGTGGTGAAGCTCGTTGCGATGTTCTCCGAGGTATCTATAGTACATAGCCTGCACTTGCATGATTGCATCGCTACATTGTGTGACTGGATCATGCAGGCAATGGACCCAAGGGGCTCAGCAATCTAAAGAACCAACTGCCCTTATTGCCATGAAGAAACATGATTCATATTGATCCAGTACATACACCAAGAGGCATTGCATCTTTATTCACCCTTTCATTCCTTGAGATGAACGAGTACGCGATGCCAGACCTACTGCTGACGAACTTATTCTGCAAGGCGCACCTCTGCTGAATGCATCCAAGGTGATGGAAGGTGCAGGTCCAGCAAGGCTTCTCGCTGCTCTTCGGAGTTCGTCCAATCTTCCACATACTGTGTGAGGATAGTCTCCACAGCCCGTTCATGTAGGTAGGGGAAGTTTTCAGACCTCGGCATGTGCAGAATGACATAGATAGCCCAGTGACATTGGCCTATGGCCAGCAGCTGGTCAGCCAAGCCCATGTGGAGGCCATTCAGATGCTCGCCACTTTGAGCACCTATTGCCTGGCAGAATGTAAAGCAGCGCCACTGGTATGAGTCACAGGTTAGTACAATGCTTATCAGCAACTGAGTAACTTCTGGACTTGTGGGATTCAAATGCTACTGGACTTTTGGGGTTGAGATATATAGGTGCACTTTGACGACACTCTACACTCCCTGCTTACGCTTGAAAATGATATAGCAGGATATCGCGGCGACATACCTGCAATGCAGCATGGACTTCCCAAGCCAGTGCATTGTCCAGTTGATCTGACGTGTAAGATGCAGACCTCAGCATGGCCGTCGACTGCTTAGTGTCATCTTCTTTGACATCGTCGGCACTCCTGACGGCTTCTTGTGCATGGAGCTCCATGAGATGGTAAGCCATGTCCAGGGGCGCCGTCTTGGAGGGTGAGCGCGCCCCACCCTCCTCCACATACATGGCCAGCGGCGGCGGCGCATTGCCTGCTCGGACGCTGGCTACATACTCCGTGACAACGGAAGCGAGGGGCGTACTAGGCAGCAGCTGGTACCACAGCATCAGGCCCAGATGCCGCTTCCAGTCGAGCGGCTCCTCGTCCTTGGTGGCCAGGTCGACCTGCCCGGCAAGCAGCCGATACAATCTCAGGCGGGAGCCGTCAATGAGCGGCGGCTTGAGGCCTTCGACGTCCCACACTGCCAGCTGCGCTTTCAGGTCCGCTCGGCTAGCAGATAGCCCGCCGCCCAGCGCAATGATGCTGGCCAATCGGACATCCCCCACTTCGATGGCAATACCGGTCGCTTCCTCTAGCTGGTGCCCTGTGAGGTACTGGAAGATGGCCTTGGAGGCTGAGCCCATTCCTGACTTTGCAAGGTCCGCCAAGCACCTCTCAACTTGCTCGCCAACATTGTCCTGCAGCCAGACACTGAACAGCGTCCGGCGGCGAGACGCCTCTGCTTCATGATTCAGGGCCGATGGTGGCAGCTGCGCTCCGCTGCCATCCCATCCAGCTTCCAGGAGGGCGCTGTCGGAGGGGTCCTCCACAGGCCTGCTGTGCTCAGCAAAGAGCACGTCCACTAAGTCCCACACCATGGCTCGGTGTCGCAGGATCAGCCGGCGATCTGGCATGCTCCCGAAGTCAGCTTCAAGGAGCTCGCGCTCCACCAGCGACCGGTGCTCGTTACACACCGCGGGCAGCCTTCGCCTGTCCAGGCTCACGCCACGGACTGGAGCTCGCAGCAACAACGTGGGTCCAAGTTCGTCTTTCTCATCTTCATCCGCCGCCTCTGTGCTCAGCATCTCCCTGTGCACCAGGAGCCCTGCAATCATGCTGTCTCGCTCGGCTGGCTCACAGAGAGCCACCTTCTCAATGTGGACAAGCGATGACAGGCCGCTGGAGGTGCCCATCGCAGAACCAGAGTGGACGAGCACCCCGCCAGGTCCCCACCCGACCCGGAAGGAGCGGCCGAGAAACAGCCCAAGGTCTGTCACCACGCTCGACCGGCCTTCTGTCACCGACGGCACAGTCGCTGCCACGAAGCCTGCGGAGGGTTGCAACCGCTGCCTCTTGGCCTGCGCCAGCTGCTCCCTTGGTCTATGGATGTCTTCAATCGTGTTAGAAGGAGGAGCCAGGAGGCTGCGCTCCCTCCACGGAGACGGGCTGAGCTTGTCCATCCCCTCCATGACCTCCCACTGTGTGACATGCTCCTTCGACTTGGCAGTGCCCCTCGACCCACCAACACTCATCTGTCGCGATTGAGCTTTGGTGGTCAACTCTGCACGGCCACTTTGTCCGCTTGACTGCTCCTCTACTGTGCCGGTTTCACCATCTGCGGAGAAGAGCAGGCGGCGCATCTGCGCTATCCGCTGGGGGTCGAGGGCGAGCCGAGCCGGCAATGCATGCACCAACTCCGCACCACCCGTGTCGTCCATCGACAACTCTGCCACGCCAACCGGGATGAGGGCCTCCTCATCTCTGGGCGAGCCAGTAGGCTCGTTGCCGTCATCATCGCCGCCACCATCATCGTCGTCTGACGTGTTCAGGCCATATCGGCTGAAGTGGTCGACTTGGAAGACCCACTCGCCTTTCTCCGGCGAGTACGACAAAAATTTGGCCCCCTGCTCTCCTGTCTTCCGGATGAGCTTCTTCACGAACGACTCCAGCTGGGGCCCTGACTTGACGTGCTCGCCAGTAGCCCTGTCCACGCAGTGGACCTGGAGTAGAGCCACCTCGGCCGCTTTGTTCAGCTCGTCTCCCACAGGTGGCTTGGCGGCCTCGTCCATGTACACCAGCACCTCGCACTTGTTGAACTGCACTATGGCTTCAAGATCTAAGCCCCTCACATCAGTCTCCCCGAGAAACTTGATGTGGCCGTATCCTCGCCGACCCACCACAAAGTTGGGCACGCGGCTGCAGTATCCTGGATCTGCCCTCTCCTTGGCAGCAAGCTCTGAGAGCCTTGGTTGCGTGAAGTACTCCTCGCTAATAAGGCTTGGCAGTGCCGTCCTCTGTCTGCCGTCCTCTGCCACCTGAGTACCCTTGCCACCGCTGAAGGCCTCATCGCCCCTACGACTTGTTCCTGGCTCCTCACTGTCGTCACCCTCCACAGACCTCAGATTGGCGCCCTCTTCCTTGTCCAGGTTGCCATTCATATGATCTTGCTGGCGACCAGTGCCTTCACTCCCATGGTCATGACTGACAGCGTCTGTAGTCCGTGCCGGACGACCCTCCTGCTGCTTCTGCGGGCTCTTCTCTGCCTCCCCATTGGCAGCTGAGGGAGCTTGCGAATCTGTGGGCTGCCCCTTCTCGGCCTCTGCTCTCCTGCTACTCTCCCCTCTACTTGCTCTTCTCCTGGCACGATCATCCCCTTCAGCATGATTGGCCGCTTCGGCCAAGGACCTCTCCTTTTCCTTAGCATTGCCTATTACAGTCCACCTTCAGAGGTAAGACTGAGGCTATCCCTACCCTCCTGCAGCAGAACTGCTGGGCAATAATTGCACGACAGATACTCAAAGCTGAAGCAATGTCATCCCCACAAAATACCTGCTGGCTCTAGTACTGCTGAAGCATTACTACACCTTCACATGCAAGTAAAGCAGCCTCATTGCACAAACTGGTCTCAGGCTACCCAGCCACTGAATTCTTGTCGTCAGTCATGCTCTAAGCAACGCCATATCGTGCATCTAAAGATCCAGCAAAGCCTGCTCCATTGAAACATTCTTACACACGCTCTCTCAAGAGGAGCCAGTAGCCTACTGGACAGACTTCTCCGTTCTCTCACCATTCGGCTGTGGCGACGCGCGCGGTGAAGCTTTGGGAGGTCCAGGCTGGCGAATGAAGAGTGCCCGAGGCTTCTCCCTGGGCACAAACGCCACATCGGCCTTGGGCGCACCTGCTGACATGTCTTCGCCTTCGCTGAAGAAGGAAACCTATGGCAGCACCAGAAGGCAAGAGGCTAAGCTTTCAACTACCACAGAACAGACGGTTCTCCAGTATGCATTCTGCAGTGAGTAAGTGATGGGAAACATTGAAATCGATAACCGCCGCGTTGCATGCTATTCTGGTCTCTACTTTGCATCGAGCATTCTGGGAGAACTGACAACCAACCTTTGGGAGGTTACTTTTGGACTGCTGCCGCCGTGCATGGACTCGGACGTTAGACCTGGTTGTGACATGCCTAGGCGTGAGCAGTGACGACGTCCTCATTGTCGCAACTTTGTCAGTGACCTGCAAAGGTCGAGCATGCACTGCACTTAGAAGCGACCCTCTGTATCAAATTATGATCTATACAATCTGCATGTTGTAACTTATTCCACATTCTGTTATCCACACAATCCGCATCTGTACTGAATGAAGTTATCCCACAATATAGCTGCCAGAGATAACAGCAAGATCCTGCAATATTTAAGGTCCAAAGCTGTTGCTAGGCAAAACCAGGATACATGAAGACTGCAGACATCCATGAAGATGAATTCTGTTGTGGTGCAGTTGCTAAAGTAGGTCAATTGCAATGTCGTATAGCAATGGCTGCATGCACAAACTCATCCAGCTCTAGTATGACATCAGGGTGCAACTTAACTGGTAGACTGGAGATGCCATACTGCGTGGGGCTTCGACTGGTCAGCGCAAGTTGCGGCATGGCTGGCAGGGTGCCAAATGGCGTAGCCACAGGCGGAGGCGTGCCAGCAAATAGACCGGTTTGAACTGCAGGCCTGCATGGAGCATGGTGTCAAATTACTGCGCAACCACAAGTAGTTCCAAATATCAGAGCCCTACCTTATCAAAGAGAGTAGTCATTTTACAAATGCCAAGAAGACTCTAAGTTGACAGATGCTAGGATCGCAAAGAGAGCACCAGTCCTCCCATTCCTGCAGTCTCTGACATGATGGCACATCCAAAGATGCAGTGCTGGACGACGCAGTTGAAATCAAGCAGCTCACTGAGTTGAGAAGGATGGCATCCCAAAAGATGGAGTTGGTGACGTGCCAAAGATGTTAAAGTTGCTGCCTGCACAAGGTAATACTCAAGTCAGCTTATCATTGACGACATGTCTGCGATGAAGGTCGCAATCAATTCAGCTCATGAGATGAACACCAGTCTCATCTGCTTAAACAAAATGGTCGTACTTGGCTGGCTCTGCCCAAAATTGGCAAAACTGAAGGTGCTGCCAGTGGATGGTGCAGTAGCTCCAAAATTAGCAAATGTTGGAGTGGCCTGCAAGGTAAAAGCACACTAACTGTAAAAGGACAAACCTTGGGTGATGCAACACCCGCCTGCCCTGAGCATACACTTCCTAGTTACCAGAATTTCGGCCATATGTTTACTTTCAGACCTTAGTGTGCAGCCATATTTGGCAGGCTCAAGAATGTAGTATTGTGATCAACGAGGACGTCAAAGACCCAGGTTATCCAAGCCGTAGCAAGCTCACCGAGGACTGACCCAAACCGCCAGGCTTGGTCATGGCCCCAAAGGCACCAAAGGACGATGCCGCGCCTGTGTTGCCAAAGAGGGAAGAGCTGAACGGTGAAGAGCTTGAGGGAGCCCCGAATGCTGGCGCGCTTGCTCCAAAAGCAGAGGGCTGTGAGGCGCCTCCAAGCCCAAAACTGCCAAACGTGGGCGCCGGTGCAGAGGGCAAGCTCATGTTGCCGAAGATGGAATTGGTCGTGGTGCCAAAGGGCGAAGACGATGGCGACGACGAGGGGAAGGCTGACGTCGACCCAAAGGCTGGAGTGGAGCTGCCAAAAGCCCCGCCACCAAATGTGGACGTTGTGCTGCTGCCAAAGATTGATGGCGTGGAAGTTGGGGCCCCAAATGCCGATGTGCTACCAAAGGGCGTGCTGGTGCTCCCGAAAGCGGGGGTCGTGGATGCTCCGAAAGCAGGTGTGCTTATGCTGCCAAAGGTGGGAGCCGAAGCACCAAACGGCGAGGGGGTCGTTGACCCAAATGCAGAGGTGCTGCTGAAAGGTGGCATGGTCGAAGGGGCGCCGAACGCTGGTGTGGTGGAGGATCCAAACAGCGACGACGAACTGGCGGTGGCGCCGAAGGGGTTGGGCGGCGCTGCCGTTGCCCCAAATTGAAGCGCAGTCCCGAACGGGCTCGCCTGCGGCTGGCCAAAGAGGCCGCCCCCTGCTGGCGCCTGGCCCATGGGGTTGGGGCCACCTGCAGCATTCACCAGCCGCTGTCGGTCATGGCCATGGTACATGAATGAGGTGCAAAGTCATGCCCCAGACATGAGCCAACTGAGGCAAGACAGCGCTTGCCTGTCACTTTGTCTATTTGCATCAAATCCAGAAGCATTAGACTCCAGAATCAGGGAGGAGTGTGCACGTTGTGTGTGCAACACTAGGGCCCTGTGCGCCCTCACATCGTGCTTGCAACGGGCAGCACAAAAACAGGATGCAATCAACCAATTGTGGAAGAGAAGACAGATAACCAACAAATGGCTGGTCCAGGATGCTCGCTTACCCTTGTCACTGGCCTGATAGTCCTCCCAGCGCAGCTCCTCGGGGCTCTTGAGCTTGTAAGCGGGCATGGCGGAGATGGAGATGAACTTGCCGGCCTGCGCGCCGGTGCCAGAGTCTGCATCGTTGGTTGTTGCGTACAGCTGCGCACGGCTGCCCGGCCGCCCCGTCCCACCGAATGGGACCGCTCCAAACGAAGTTGTCCCAAAAGCCGATGTGGCTGCGCTCCCTGTATTGACCCAGTAGAGGTGAAGCCATTGAGACTGTCGTGTCAAGCACATCACAGATCTGAGAACACGATAACCTTAACAATACCAATTGAACAGAAGACATAAAGTCCAACTAGTCCTAGGTTGGTCGCCTGCAAAGGATGGTGGTCGCCAGACCCTACCGAATGCCGGCGTGCTCTGCTGGCCAAAGGGCGAAGTCGTAGAGGCACCCCCGCCGAAGACGGACGTGGTGCCAAAGATAGGCGCCGCAACCGAGGAGGAGGTAGCTCCGAACGCACCGAAAGCGGGCACAGCGGAGCTTGCCGGCGTTCCAAACGCCGATGGTGCCCCGCCCGGGGATCCTCCAAAAGACTGCTGAGGCGATCCGAAGCTGGTCGTCCCTGTGCCGAAGGCCGGGGTCTGCACCGTCGCTCCAAAGGCGGGCGCAGCACCGAAGGGGTTGGCCGCTGGCGGCGCAGCGCCAAATCCCGGCGTCTGAGAAGCAAATGCGGGCGTTCCGGACGCGCCGAATGCAGGTACGCCAGTGCCGCCGAAGAGGGAGGTGCCGGCGCCTGGCTGCTGCGCGACCTGCCCGAACGGCGTGACGCTGGCCCCGCCGCCGAACGGGTTGGCGGTCTGCTGGCTGGCGGCGAACGGGTTGGCCGACGTCGACGTCCCGAACGCGCTCGACGACGCCCCAAAGGCTGCACGAGAGCACATGTCATTCTGCTCAGGCATGGGCCTTGACCTAAGTTTCAGTAAAGAGGAGCGAGCTGTCAGAGCGCAGGTGCGCCAAGGGACAGCATTATGCACGCGGTATGAAAGCAGCTACAGCGACGGAGAGGGTGGCTTGCAGAAGAAGCGAGCCGGCGAGCCATGGCGGCGGTGACGAGAAATCGCCGAGCAGGGCGGAGCAGGGAGGCGGCAGGGCGAAGGGGTCAGGACGAGGATCGCCAAGCAGGGCGGGGGAACGAGGCGCCGGGACGAGAGAGGAGAGGCCTGGCGGCAGCGACGGAGAGGCTCACGGCTGGCTGCCGCGCCGAACATGGCGCCGCCGGCCTGGCCCGGCCCGGCCGCGGCGGACTCAGCCCGGCCCGCGGCGGGCCATGACGACGGCGGCCGCGCGAAGACGAGGCAATGACGTCGCCGCGCGCCTTAGCGTCCGCAGGCGGCGGCGGCGGCGGCAGCGGCGAGGGCAAGCCCGGGCGTGCTGCGAGGCGGGAGGCTGAGGGCAGTGTGTAGGAAGCCCTAACTTGTGCTCTGCTTACCTACAGACAAACTAGCGGGAGGCGCCTGGCTGAGCCAGCGGCAAGTTAGCGGGCGCCTATAGGGAGCAGCGCCGTTATGTGCCTCCCGTTTACATCTATATCTTGTGTGTGGCCGGCGAAGGCGTTGCTTGCTGACTTAGCTCAGTCGGTAGAGCGCGTGGCTTTTAACCACGTGGTCACGGGTTCAAGTCCCGTAGTCAGCGCAGGGCTGGGCGTCTGCAGTTGTCGCCGGGGCTGCCGACGGCGCAGCGCCCATTGCGCCAACGTTGCTGCGCCGGCTCTCGAGTCGTCACCACCGCAGCTGCTCCGGCTTTTCTATGTACCGTCATTTTCTTGTCCACGATAATTTTAACCGTGTTGCCATCACAAGCACCTCGACCATCAGTGCTGAGTTTACTGTGTTGCCATCCTCGCTCCTTGCCGATGGGTTTTCCATCTATGTGGAAGCTGTCATATATACAAATTTATCACTTGCGCATCCCGGGTCTTTCGGAACTTGTTCAGTCCTCCCTTTGAGCTGGCCTTCACAGCCACCGCCTTACTACGGAAGAGCTGTTCCTACTCTGCAGATCCTTGTCTTATCTTTCGGGCCGGCCCTTCCGACCCTTCTAATCACAGTCTCCGTGCGTTGTCACGGCTCTGCAACAGTCAAGATGTTTACCAGACCATTTCATACAGCCGCCTGACGAAAAATCTCCCTCTCCGATCTGCTCTCATGAACTCTCATGAACTTACAAGTGGAAGGACTCTTCCAGGAGAGGGCAATGGCTGTGATTGGCCAGCCCAGGAAAAAGGATAACCAAAGTATGGAGAGGCCACCAAGGATCAAAGCACACACCAAAAAGGTACCTCATGTCATCTGGCCGCTCTGCAGCCCGATCGATTGCAGTGAAAGTGGTCTAGCATTTGTACTGTTGTTACAGGTGAGCGTGGCTGCTCTTTGAAAAACATTGTAGTATAGTCCAGCATTGCCGTCATTGTCAAAGGCCTTGTCCCTCTCCCTGTGTAGATCAGCCTGAGTTGGGCTGGAGGTGTACGGCACTCTGCCAGCCGTTCAACAGTCGTCACACATATCGCCCAATGGACGGGCTGCCAATGCCCGTCATCTCAGCACTTGTTATGGCGGCAATGGCTGAAGCACAAACCGAAGGCCAGGCTGCCATATCCAAGCTCCCAGCAACACTGCTGGCATTCGACGAGGTAGTCCTGGCACGAGTAAGTGATGGGTGGGTAGGGCGGGTAGCCACATGTCGGCGCATACTGGGCAAACGCCCAGCAGTAGTTCGGTACGACATATGCAATATCGTTCATGGCGCCGAAGCACCGGCCCTCGCAGGCGATGGCGCATGCATTGCAGTTGCCGAAACGGTCTGCCGGAATAATGGGCGTCGCATAATTGCAGATGGCATCACATAGTGAGCTGTAGGACTTGCCGTTGTAGCCACACACCCTGGTACCAGCAGCGCAACCGCAGTAACGGCTGACGCCTGGCCACTTGCAGGGGATCTGCACCACGGAGAGTCGAACATTCATCAGCACCGTCATGTGCAAAGGATGAATGATTCTTTACCATGGTGCAGTCAACACCTCAGCATGTCTGTGTCAGACACTCCTGCGATTGCTCATATGATGACATACTTAGTTCGTTCCAAATACTTGACAATTTGACATAACGGTAGTGAAGCTGCTACCAGGTTGACACGCTTCCAACAAAACCTGGTGAAGACAGATGCTGACCTGCAAGGTGGTGTTGGCAGCAAGGGCCTCGCAGTTGTGCAGGCGGTTGTACCAGCAGATGTTGGAGGGCGATGCCTCAGCGCCGCACTCATCATGCACCGTCGCAGCGATACGGGTGAGAGTATCGCCCTCAGCGACCAGGTATGGCCGCAGATTGATGTAGTCGGACGAAAGCGGGGGGCTGATGCACAATGCCTGCCCAACCTGCAGGCCCGGCCAGTCGCACTGCAGGCCAGGGTTGAGGTGCCGCAGCTGCACATGGGTCAGGCCGGCAGCCGAAGCAATCACCGCACACGTGTCGCCTGCCTTCACCCGGTAGATGCTGGAGCAGTTGAGGGCAGACACGCCACTGGCGAATGGGCTGATGCACACAGAGATGCGCGGCGGAAGTGGGGCGCTGCTAAGGCTGCAGTCGAGCCCTGGATTGAGCTCCGCAAGGTCGGCAATGGTGATGCTGAGTTTGCGTGCGATGCAGTCGCAGGTCCGGCAGCCGTCCTCCGTCTCCACCACCGCACCGCAGCGGCCCACATGATCGCTCACCGTTGTTAGCCTTGCAGCCAAACGCTGGACGCAGATTTGCTGGCCAGCATGGAGTTTGGAGCAGTCCACTAGTGGGTTTGCCTTCCGGAACTCAGCGGCGGCAATGGCATGAGCTGTCTGGATGCTTGCACATGAGTCGCCGTCCTTCACATGGTACAGTGACGAGCATAGGATGCTCTGATTCTCCCCGTCAGCCACTATCAGGGTGTGTCCTGCATGCAGAGCAATAGCCCAGGAGCAAGTGCTGCATTCAAATCGATGAAGAGTGTGACAAATGCAGGACATGGATTCTTGTCTTAGTAAGCAGGACAACATGGTGCAATGTTGCGAAGTCGTTGAGGAGAGCTACCTGCCAATGGAGCGGTGCAGTCCAGCCCAGGGTTGAACGCAAGGAGCTTGGACAAGGTAAGCCCGTACGCCTGCGCGACATGGCCGCAGGAGTGGCTGCTGCCGGGCAGAACAATGGCGGGCGATCCACCACCTCCACCGCGGTGGACGCAGGTGGGGTGGCCGTCGGCCCTCACGCCGATGACAGCTGCGGCAGTGCACTTGCAGGTGTAGCTGCCGTCGAGGCCGTCAGCGCAGACGCCCGGCCCACACGGGCTCGGATTCTGGCTGCAGGGCGAGGCAGGCACGCACTTCGGCGCGGCCGGCACTGCAGTGTTCAGCACATAATCTTCGGGGCATTGGCAGCTGTAGCCGCCACTGGGGCCGCCGAGGGTCCGGCAGGCGCCACTGCCACATGGGTTTGGCAGGGCGCTGCAGGCGTTGACGTCGTCATTGATAGGCACCAGGGGGCTGTGCCCCAGCAGGCCGCAGGCGCCCTTGCCGCCAGTGGCCGCCATGGCAATCTTTGCATAGCCGCCGACGCCCCACAGCAGCCCCCACGTGTTGCGGACGATCCAGTAGTCCTGGCTGGAGACGGGGTTGACGCCGTACCCAACAACCAGGACCGCATGGTTGATGCTTGTGCCGCAGGCACCGGCGTAGATGTCGCTGCTAGCCCACGACTGGAAGTCGTAAGCACTTGCATCCAGGAAGGCGACTGCAGGCTGCAGAGTGGGAGAAGGAGGCGCCGAGAATCAGTACAACATCTGTGAGACTGCGCTAGAAACTGAATCAATCTACACGTCACTCGTGCATTTACACTTTGAGCTGATATTAACACTAGTAGAAACAAACTTGTCGAACGCACTTCGAAGCTCTTGGAAAGCAAGGAAGCACAGGAGCTGCAAGTGGACCAGCCCACAGAAAGAACAAGTGGGCTTTCAATAACATTGCCTTTCAATTACAAGCAATGTGTACCGCTAGGCTTCAGCGGGGTTGGTGGCAATCGTACTGGAATGTCCCACCATGATTTTGTCTCAACAATGGGTGAAGGATTACCCATCTTCAGTCGGTTTTATGGCTGGCATACAGACTATGTGCACAGCGTGTTCAAGAAAGGCAAGGGTGATTCAGAGCAGTGGATGCATCAACTTCTGCCAGGTATGTGCAGCAGCAGACCTGGCTCGCAATCGCCTGCTTGAGGGCGTGCACGTCCAGTGCGGGCACGAGCTCCCAGCCAGAGATATGGGCTGTATAATTGGCGGCGCCCGCCACCTTGGCGCGGACGCAAGTCCAGCTACGAGCCGAGTAGGGGTAGTCGGCCGCGGAGTGGAGGCCGCCGCTGGTGGCGACATAGTCCAGCGCACCTTGTGGCCACCCTCCGCCGTTGCAGCAGGCATTGACGCTGCCGCTGCTCTCCCGTGCGCAGTCGCAAATTTCCTGTGCAGCAAGATCGACAGCAGGGAGGCCCGTTTGGATGGCCCGAAGCGCAGCGACGGCGTCAGCCACCACCAGTGCCCAGCAGCTGTCGCACTGGCCCTGGTTTTTCACCTGCCGGTGACAAGACAGGAGCGGCATGGGCCATATCGCTTGTTAGCATAAGTGCGTTGCATATTCGCCGGGAATCCAAGCCACTGCTTTCGCGCACTACGGGATTGTGTTGGAGCCGGCAATGGCGGTTGAGCATGACAATAGCTGGACACTGCCAGGCAACCGGCTGACATTATGACCTGCAGAAGGTATACTGTGAGACCAGGAAGAGCACCCCCAACCAAGTACAATTTAAGCAGAGACACGAAGCTGGCTTACCGGAGGGAGCACGTCGGGCACGAGGCGCCAATCGACGGACACGGGCGGCCGCAACGCTGGCGTAGCGGTAGTACTTGCTGCGGGCGTGATGGGATGCGCCAGCAGCAGTGGTGGAGCCGAGGCCGGGCACGCGGATGCCCAGGCGGCGCACCGGCGCCCCGGGGTATGCGCCGTCGATCATGCGCCGACGGGGCGCCGGAAATCCGCCGGCTGCGCGCTCCGGCGGCGGCCGCACGCCCCGGTTTGCGACGAGGACCTCGAACGCCGTCGGCTGGCCGGCGGCGGCGACGACGGGCAGGAGGGCGACGAGGAGGAGGGCCAGCGCCGCTGCAGCAGCAGCGGGAGCCCATTGCGGTGCTGCCATGCCGCCTGGTAAGCTGGGAGGCTCAAGTGGCCAGGGAGAAGGCGCGAGGTGGGGGGCGGAGGAGCGAGCAGCGGGCGCTTGCGGTTACTGGCGCCAGGCTCGGGCGGCGGGGAGGAGAAGCTCCCGCGGGGAGGAGGGAGG
>WELB01000014.1:848755-860529 GCA_009602725.1 Spirogloea muscicola
GTGTGGGAAGGGATGCCTGCAGGGAGGATGAAGGTGAGGGGAAGGATGGGTGTTGAATCAGGGAAGCCAGGGTTTGCCGGAGGGAGGTGTCGAACTCCTTGTACAGCTCGCCCACCATGTCCGTTGGGGCGACTGTCCGCTGCAGGTAGCCAGCTCGTTGACCGATGCAGCGAGTAAGGATGGCCAGCGCCAGCTGCGGATCTCCGAGGAGGGGAAGGGAGGGAAGGGGGGCAAGGTGTTGCTGCAGGCGTTCACGCAAGTCCTCCGCAATGTGGGATGGTGTGCCAAGGGGAACTTTGAGAACAGCCAGCCCATTGGCAGGGGTCTGGCAGCCTGGTGGGAGCTGGAGGTTGGTGGGGAGGGGGCGTGGTGACCATGCCACGTTCTTGGTGGGGCAGACCCGCAGGCCCATTGTGCTCAGTTCGTGTACGAGCAAGGGATAAGCCGCCATGACTTCTGACGGTGGGCCGACGATATGTGTGTCGTCTGCATAGGAGGGGAAGAGGAGGTTCGGGTGCAGGCTTTGGGTGCGCCGTAGTGCTCGGGAATGTGCCAAGGCGAAAAGTATGGGGCTGAGGGGATCTCCCTGGCGTGTGCCAGTTGTGGACCATAAGGTCGTCCAAGACTCCTCCGAACGCCACAGCAGCCGCCCTGGCCGGCCATAGGCCATGAGGAAATAGGGGATTAAGGAGGGGAAGTGATCACGCAGCTCCTCCATGATGGCGTTGCGCTCCACAGTGAGAGGAGGCGCACAGTGCGCATGCAATCAAAGGGTGGCCAATTCAACCCAAAACATTGTTCAGGCAAAAGCTGGTGCCAAAAGTGGGACAACATGGAAGCGAAGCCCTATGCTAAGGAGGCTGAGTAACAGTGTGACGTTAGTACCCACGGGTGAGCCCATACAAGTCTGATAGGTCAAGTTGGGGAGCCGAAAAGGGAAAGAAAATAACAAATAACAAAGACAAAGTTCGAAGGGGCCAGAGAAGCCCATAGGAGACGAACAAGGTACCACAGCGGAAAGGGCCAAGCAGGCGCTGCGGCGGCCAGAGCGCTCCGAGGCTAAACTACAGTACCGGCGGCCGCCCGCCGCTGCGGGCCCCGCGGCGAGAGCGTGGCACGTTGTAGGACGAGCTACGGCACGGTCGTGCGCGACGGCGGCATGCCGCTGGTGCTTGCCGGCAACGACTCCCCCCGCTGCAATCATCGTGGAGCGCGCCTGCTTTAGCTTTAGGGCTTCAGGCATTTAGGGTCAGTGTTTAGGTGAGGATACAAAGAAGGGCTCGCCCACTGAGGAGAGGGGCTGGAAAAAGCCAGCCCACAATTTAGGCAAAGCTTGCGGGCTTTGCCTGCAACTGTACTACCCCGGCGTCCCACCGAGCAAGCCGGACCAGGGCCTCCTCAAGTGAGCCAGTGCTCATCCGAAGCTCGGGCGGCCGGGTTGGGGCCAACAGCCGCTTGAGCTTGAGAGGCTCAAGTGGCATCGAGTCATCGTTTGCGGTGTCAGCGTGGCAGCCGCCAAGATTGCCGTCGTATGCCTTGCTCTTAAGGCCGCGCTCGGGCACGCCAAATGTCGAGGATGGAAGCCAACAGACCAATGCTTGGCTCGTCAGCTTTCTTGTGCTAGAGCAATGCTAGCTTTGCCAAGCTAGTGGCTAGTTGAGTTGCTGATCGGCCTGCTTAACAGGACAATAACAGCACTTCTAACGAATAAGTTCATGACCTCGCTATAAACAGCAAGATTGACCAAGTGGGAACAAATTGCTGGCCTTCTTCAGCTGATGGCACCATCCTTGGTACTTACGAGGTTGCGGCAGAGAACATCGCTGAACTTAATCATGCAGGGGTCTTATAGGGGATTTTAAAGGAGACCAGTCTGTATATCAGCGCTTCGTGGTTCATATTGACAGGCCAACAGAAAAGTGACGGTCATGTGGACAAGTAGCGCTACAGGTCACCCCGGCTACGGTCGTGCTGCCAAAGTACCTGCAGCAGTCATTAATTGGAGAAGCCGACACCCTTGATGCCAAACGCAATCTCGAAGTTGTCCTATATGAGGAGGCGTCAGGCTTAAGCATCTACCTGCTGTGCTTCTAACATAACGAGCATATCTCTCTCCTAGCCTCCTGCATTTACATGCCAATGCTGCAAGAAAATCAGCAGCCACTATCACGATTCCTGTACAATATAGATATTTCTCTGCTGCTAGTGAACCTAGCCTTGGACCCTGCGCGCAAGCACCTCCAGTCTCCATTGCAGGCAAAGTCAGAGGCATCCACACGTGTAAGCAACGTAAAAGACTGGAGCAGACGCCACAGTAGTCAAGGGCTTCCTTAGCAACGCGATGCTGGGAAAAAATGGTAAGTGCTTCAGCACGGCAACTGTGCAACATGGTGGAGCGGAGGTTGACGCCCCCTCACGCATTCAAGGAGCTACAGAAGAGGGGGCCATGTGGGGCCACAGACGCTGCTAGTGTTTATAAAACGTGGCCTGGGTTTCTAAGGCCCAATGCTTCAGACAGCATGTCCACCTCCTGCTTCTCACACTGCTGAGGTATGTAGCATCCAAGAAATCCATTCAACTTCTTCTCAGCCAAAGCTTTGCCAATTGCGTTCGACTTGAAGCACAGTCATCACCGTGCGGAGCAGGTCTAAAAATCACTAAGTTGGACGACAATGTACACTAGTTGGCAACCTGTGCTGAACCAGAGCGTGACATGCACTGTACCTAACTTGTACTTGCATGTGTTCCCGCACAACAGCCCTGCTGGACTAAGTGGCGGAGATCAAGGGAAGGGCACATTGGCGCACCCTACAGAAGCTCTCCACATTCAGAGTGTCGATGTGATTATGTATGGAAGTACTTTGAGCGTTCTTTTCCTACTCTGTCCAGTTGGTAGACTCCCGGACAAGAGTAGCATCACTTTGAGATGCACCTTATATGTTGACATATATGTAAAACACCACTCCAGATGCACAACAAGTTAGCCTGCAGTCCCTCTGCAGCAGTCTGGGGTGTTCTACCATCATGCTGTACGGGCTCTGATCTTCGTCAGTAGCACAAGCTGTACTTTGCATGCACATCAGTTTGATGCAGTCCTATATTGAGCACTTTCTTCTTAGATGCTGCTTGCCCACTCGTAGTATACGTTGCAGCTACATTGCACAAGCTTCCCAATGATCTTACACAACCATTAGCACACAAGTCAGATGCACAGCTGGGGGTTGGGAAATCATCAGCAAAGCTGGGCAGCAGGTTTATGCAACACGTAAATGTTCACAAAACCCTTGACAATGAGCTAAGAATCACTGACCAAATCTGTGTGCCTCATGCAAGCTTGTCAGCATGTGAATCTTCAACTGGCCATCTCAAATGACTTCTCAATATCCTCCAAGGACCTCCCCTTGGTCTCCACAATGTAGTGAGAGACGAAAAAAGTAGCAGCAAAAGAGACCTCAGCAAAGAAAAAGTAGACACTGCTGACACCATATCTCCTTACTACATTCAAGAAGGAGAGCCCAATCCCGAAGTTGATAACCTGCACAATGACCAGCTTCACTCTTCATCAGCGATAGTGGGCTGACATCATGTCATTAGACGTGTGCACGCACTACGAATGTAACACTTCATACTCCTAAACAACAGAGTCCTGTAAGAGCAAATCACTAGAAGGAGGGACAAGCAAGCAGCGCATATTGGTGAAGGTCTGTACCCAATGCACACCCAGGGCAACAGACATCGCCTTGGCACGAATGCGGGAGGGAAAAAGCTCAGGGAGGAGCAGCGCCGGGATTGGCCCTACGCCCAAGGAGAATGCAAGGACGTAGCTGCGCCCCCACCAAGCATTGCCTTGTCAGAAGACGAGCATATGCTGGACAATAGCAGCTGCTTGACACTTACATCTCAACTGTACATCGCAGTGGACAAGGTCCCACCTCCTCGATTTCACTCACGGCATCCAGCACCACAGCAACAACATAAGTGGGCCCTGAGACTCACGAGATAGTTCCTGCCACAGCAAGAATGCTGGATGATGCTTCTAGCACCTTCCAGGACAAGGTCACTGCAAGCAAGACCATGGATAGTCCCTGCCAACATATCAGGTCAACAAGATGGCTGTCATTAAAGTATGACAAATGGGACCCGCTCTGAAGCATGACAATGCTATCAGTGCAGTCCACAGTCAGTGCAGAAGTCTTGGAGCTCACCATGCCTAAGAAGCTGTTAAAAAGTAATGTCTTCCTCCCATAACGATCAATCAGAACAGCTGCAATAGTAGTGCCTGCAAGTCAAGAAAACAACCAGTCCAATAAACTCAATAACACCTTGCATTGACAAGATCAGCTCTTACCATCAATGCACCTATGAGTCCATCAACAACCTGAGGAGACACCCTTCCACAACGGCGAAACAACGCCAACGGCATGCAGAGCATTGAACTTCACTAATTCACTACAGGCGGGACACAAAGAAAGACCATATGCTCTCAAGTCCTTGCAACCTGCAAGCAGAGGAGCTGACCACTGCAGCAGCATACCATTGTATAATCGCTCAAAGGACATGCTTAACAAAATTGCATTTGCATCAGCTGCTTAAGCTAGCATGCCTCCAGTAATAATAGCACGAAGTCGGGTGGTCTGACCATGCACTCCTTACCTACAACATTTGCAGCACCTACAAGAGCTGATGCGGCAGTATCGGATGTAACACCAGCCTTACGAAAAACGTTCGATGAGAAATATATTACAGCATTGATGCCAGCAAATTGCTGGAAGATGAAGACAGCGCATCCAACAGCCACAACTGCACGTGTGCAAAGAGCAGCAGCTCCATGTGGTTGGAGACACAGTGCTAGGTCCAAAAACAGACCAACGTAGACATGAGAGCAATAACAAGCTTGAGCAATGAAATGTCGAAGGACCTCAAGTGAAGGCTCTGACAGCAATCATTCTGTACTCCACTTGTGACCAATATGCAGTTGTCCAAGCCAGCTGCTGCGGCTACTTCTTGCTGTCAGTGCACCAGTAATATCTACACTCGTTTCAAGAAGAAAGCTTGGGCTGCAAGGGGCAGCCACCTCATTGGCTTAATAGCAGGCCAGTGCAGTGGTCTGCAGTGGCGATACTGCAGAGCAAGCCAGCTGACTCTTTCTCGACAATTCTCCATCACCCACCTTTCCTATATTGGGGTCCAAAGAGGTCCAATATATTGGCTTGTTCCTCGTCCTTATCCTTGCTCTGTGTGTTTGTTCTGGAGGGTTGTCGGCCTCCCCAAAGCTTCTCCGCCACGATTTCAGCCTCTTGCAGCCGCCCTTGCTGATGTGCAGGCAGAGATGCTTGTGATGAATGACAGTAATTTCTGCTTTCTGGTCAGGTCCCGGCTTCCTCGTCATCCTCATACTTGGGAACCAAAGCATTGTCATTCAGGAGTCACGCTGTAGTGGCATTAACAATGTGGTCTGCAATGGCCAAGCACGGACCTTCTCCAGCCAACGCGGGCTTTCAGGTGAGAACGCCATGCCCACTGCAAGCGCCACTGCAGGAATGCTGGCGACTGCAAACAAGGTCCGCCACCTGCCAACAAGGCTGTCCTTACCTAAGTACTTTTCAAACACGGAGTCAAGCTCCTCTGCACAACTACATTGCAGCTGCCAATTGTCCTACCAAGAGGCGTTGGACGGAAGGGGAAGCCCAGCCAGGAGTGCACCCAGTATCCCAATGTTTATTGCGAGCTGCGTCATGGATCCCAGCCTGCCCCGGAGCTCTGTTGGAGCAACCTGGAATGAGCAACCACGATAGCAATTTCCTCTGCTGAGTAGGTAAGCCCTTGGTAGTTGCACTCTGCGATTGAGGCAAGGGCGCAATGCCTCACTATTGCATTCACCTCAGAGATGTAGAGAGGAACAGTGCTAGAGATCAGGCCAACTCCGACGCCCACAACTGCACGACCCACCAGCATCAACCTCAAAGAAGTTGCGCTAGCGCTGCTCGACAGACCACAATTGATGGCACTCCAGGTCAGTATTTGTCCTTGTCATCAGCAGTATTTAGTGCATGCTGTGTGAGCTAATAAGGAGCAGCCACTGTGGAGCCAGAATGATATGAGCAGCCTTTCACCGACAGCGAGGGGCCTTCACTGAGCAGCTAAAGGCTCACAGAACCTCTGTTTGAATGTTAACACTCGTTGCTGCTTGTGCTCAAGATGGCATGGCTACCTGGTTAGGAGGACAGACAGCTTGCTAGCACACAGTGGAGTCACCTGAGGAGGGTCCCAATTGTTAGTGGAATGGCATTAAGCTGGAATGTCCTTGTCCTTCCCAGCCGGTCGGCGAGCCCGCCGCCTGTCAGCGACCCAATGGCAGCCCCAACTAGGGTGATGCTGACCACCCAGCCTGCCAGCAGTCCGAGCGCCTGCCCTCAGTTGACTGACAGTCAAGCACCAAGATCAAGTCATGGCACACCGTGTGAGGAGGTCTAGTGAAGGAGTCTGCAATGTGGCAGGAGCATTACTGTCTAAGCTCAGACGATCACTTCGATTGGAGGGTGCAAGCGCAGTGCTGGACAAGGTGGCTGGTTTTCCATAGCCTTTGCACCTGCCGTCACGCCCTCTGGCAAGAAGCCCAGGTCCCGTGCAATGTACTCCAGGGCTCCATTGACGACCCTGGCAGATGGGAGGCCTGAGCTTAATGACAAGGTACTCCCTGACTTTGATGCACAATGCTTGGAGCTTGACATATCCCAAACCTCCCATCCATTTAGTCCAGACTGGAGCTCCATGGCCATTGGATCGTCAATGATCCTCGCCGCAACACAAGTGGCTCATGAGCACAAGCGTGCTGAGAGGTGCCTGGCATTGCGACTGAAGCTTCCGTTTCTCATGGAGACTTTCGCACGCCGTTGCAGTAGTAATGCGAGGTGACTAGTACGATGGCCTCGGGATAGACGAGCACCTGCTGTAGCCACTTGCACTGCTCTGAGGCCACGGCCCTGGACGCGACTGCTGTGAGAGAAGCGAAAGTGGCCTGCCCAACGGGGGGAAGGAGACGGGGAATGGTGGATATTGCTCAACGTCGAGCTTGCTAACCCGAGGTGGTAGCCAAAGAGCAGGGCGCCGAGGCAGGCCACCGCGACCGCGCGCGGGAATGACGGTGCGCTCGTCGCAGCCCCGTCATGCGGCAGCGCAGCCTGGCCGCCACCGCCGCCGGCGAGCGCCACGGCCNCGCCGCCCGGCCCGGCTGCCACGCCGAGCGGGCGCGGCATCCGCGCCGGCGCCGGGACTCGATAGCCGGGCGGCGGCGGGCTGCATGTCGGCGGGGGAGGCTGGCCAGACGAGTGTGGGGGAGCTGAAACAGTCGGTACTTCGTGGAGGAGCTGTTGAGGCTGGCTTCCACTGGCGCTCGTTCACTATTACTATCATCAGCAGCCGCAGTCTCTTTGAGTTTCAGCTATTCGAGGGCTTATCTACATGCAGAAATGTGCACTAAGACAGTAAGCCAGAAGTTGCCAGTACCTCCTGTAGCCATTGTAACATGTAAAGCTGTATCCTCTCTGTTTCTGGGCTGGCCTTCACAGCCCTCGCTTCCTTTCAAAGTGCACATCTATTTCTCTGGCGCCGCTCTCTAGCTCTAGCTGCCGCCTCTGGCTGTCGGCAAATAGAAATTGCTCGCCCACAGAGAAGAACTGCAAAGGAACTGCTCTCCAGCTGCTAGTCTTTTTACTTGCGGCTGCTAATTAGGGTTACCAAGGGACCATCTTCGTGGTACTTGCATAGGCCGTGTATTTGGAGCATTCGGGCCCCTTCGCACTTGGTTTGTACATTCCGGGCTAGCCCTCTACAGCCCTCGCCCCCTTTGGAAGAGCTTACCTCAGGCTACTATTCATACCAAGTTGCGGCTATTGAACTTGGTCTTAATCAGCATCCATCAGCGAGGGTCAGTTCTTCTCCTGATCAGTTTGCTCCTTCTGACTGCACACATTGTGTCCGCGTCTTTGGGCTGGCCTTGTTACGCAGCCGATTCGTTCTGTGGAAGGGGCTCATCTAGCTCCTTTAGCTCCTTCTAAGAGCTTTAGCTTTTTTCTTTAGCTCCTTCCAAGAGTTCTTCTCTGCAGGGGCATGAAATCGAAGGTACCTTGCTTGAAGTAGCTCGTTGATGCTGTTAAAAGGTCAATCATCATGCAGCCTTAGGAGTTGTGATTTCAAATTATGTCATTGCTGGGCTTGAAGAAGCGAAGGAAGGCGAAGTGCCTTCCTGCCCTGCAGGAGCATAGCATGTCTCAGAGGAGCGTTCTGTGTACCATCGGCTTGACGAAGCTGTGAGATCACAAGCAACTGCAAGGTGGTGTAGACAACTTTGCACCCCATCTCACGGTCCAGTGCCTCATGCCTCTCGCAGACTGTCCAACTCCATGCATTATGAGCGCCAAGGGGCCCGCCAGTCAATGAGATCGTACTTTCATCTTGTCCGTGACCTTATTGAAGCAGTGAAGCTGACTGGATCTAGCAGCTTGGCTGACAGTGTTGTCGAACTGATCCAGGTGATTATTGCAATTTCACCTTCTAGTTGAATAAGCTCCAAAAGGGAGAATTGATTATCTAATTATCACGCCTCTTCCATATAGCCCAGCTATTCCTAGCCTGTGAGGTCCATCTTACTTGGAGCGAGCACTCTCACACAGGCATAGCTGATATGATCCATCTCATTCTTGTGAGTTGATGGCTTGCAAGGACCTTATGGTTGTATAAGTTCCTCAGTGCAGCCCATGTCCTAGACATACTATGAGGTGTATGGCTTGAAATGTCAAGGAGACTAGGGAAGCCCCTCGTGGTGGAAGCTCCATTGCATTGCCCTTGCACTTGTTGAGGGGACAAGTCACCACCTGGCCAGGTAGAAGAAAGGGTAAAAGCCAAAGCTTGGCAGGCCGCTCTCTTTACTGGCTGCCGGTTTTTGGTGTAGGCGCACAACCATTTGGAAGAGGATGCCGTTTCGGTAGTAAGGGGCATGTCTTCAGTGAGCAGCCTCAAGGTGTTGCTTCTGCAATCAGACACTCTTTTTTGTGGCAACTGGGTCAATCCTGCAGCTAACTTACTTAGCTGGTGATTCATTGCACTATGTCTGCTATTGACTTGTCAAAATGCATATACCTGACAGCCCTTCAACACTGCATTGAGATTAGAGGATGAAGACCACTCTTGGGTGGGCTTGAGTCTTGCAGCTGTGCTGCGCCGCTGAAGGCAACAACAAACAAGAATCCTTGCTTTATTGTACACACTGTACAGAGTGGTTTCAAATTTGTACTCCAGGCCCTTCTCACTACCAGCTGGCTGCCTGTGCTTGATTTTTAAACTGTGGCATTTCCAGTAGTCGGCCTTTGCGGTGCCTTGACCAGGATAAATATGTGCAGGATACAGCAGGCACTGCTGACCAGGCCAAGTCAGGCATGCGGACCTGCTGGTCAACTCCCTAATAGTGAGTGCAGGTACGACTGGGCCCAAGTCAGATGGCCGAGAGGATCTCGGCCACCACACCGGTCGCTCTTGCCCATCATGGGCGAGCAAGTGTGTCTGCTCAAGCCCTGGGACTACAGGCAAGATGCTAACGCCAACAGCGGCGACCAAGTCTCCCCCTTGCTGGGCAGCAGTAGAGGAAGGAGGCAGCTGGGCTTTGCAAAGCCAGACAGCATCTTGACACGCGCGCGCATGCATGTGCACTCAACTATGACCAGGCAATGACACCTCTTTCTAATGTCCTGTTGTATGCGCAGTCGGGCAATGCGCAACCATCCGGCCTCAAAATGGTGAAGCCATCACGTAAACTCTTGAGGAAGTCCCAGCCTGGCAGAGCACCTGAGTAGATAGCAGAACCCTCACAGCCACCTGCATTTACACAAAGCCAACATTGGATATGGAGCAGAAGTACTGTCAATGCACCTTGCATCTGACACAAGCGAAGCAGGTAAGTCGATGGTGACGCCAAAACACACTACTCATGGGTGAAGAGAGCAACCAACTATGTAATTGTACCCTCTCAAGGCATGGAGTGCCTCGCTTGAGAGGTCACCTGGCTTCCAAAGCCGACGACCATCAGAGAGGGTCATGAGGCCTGTCGGTGGTAGCCAGCGCCACTCGTGACGATCTCCGGTGCCGCAACCAGGCAAGGCCCACAGCCCCGCTGATCAGTAGGGCTGTCAAGGTCCCAGCGCAAGCCACCACGATGCCAGTCAGAGCACCTTGGCTGAGCCGCTTTCTCCGGTGAGTAAAGAGCTCTGCGAAGGAACTCAGAAGCGGTCACTGTGTGCAAGCACAAGTATAAAGCTAGATCCATAGGTGCTCATTGTGCAGGTCGTGGCTACAATCATTTCAACTTGGCCTGGACACGGAGGATTTGTTTGCGGGGAAGGGGAGGGGGAGGGCGCTGACCTGCTTCCACGTCCTCACGTGTGCTGCTGGCAGGAATGATCTCAAGCAACTCAATGCCGTGAATGACGGGGTTGTGGGTGGCATGGGCGTTGCGTGAGAGCTGGATGATGATGTTATACGGATTCTCGTCTGTCGCGAGAGTTGGCGACGTGACTATCGGCAGGGATGCTGCTGCAAAATGCAGCCCACCAGCGAGCTCCAGGATATCGATGGTCGCAATGAAGCGGCCGTTGACGTGGACATTGATCAGTCGGCTGCCGAGGCGCACCTCGGGCTGGACCTCAGCAAAGTAGAGCATGGCGAGCCAGTCGTAGGACGCGTCCACAGGATCGAGCGACCAGACGTACGACGTGACGTTGCTGACTCCGGCGAGGCGGCTGTCCTCGAAGAGCTCCAGTGGCAGGTAGTTGGGCGGCTCGCCGGCGCCGGTGACAGAGTGGTTGGTCTGCAGCACCTTGTACTGCCCCTCCGTGGGGCTGACATCGCCATGCCAGAGGCGGGCGTGGGGGTCGTGCGCCGGCACGAGCCAGCCGCCGCCGCTGTTAATGCGCACGTAGTTGGCGAGCAGGTCGCCCTTGCCGAGGCCGAGCGTGCCCGAGGCGTACGCGGCCTCCGACACCTGCAGCACCTCGATGCTGCTGATGTATGCCGAGACACCGTCGCTGCCCGGCAGCACGCAGATGTCGGCGGCGCCGTCCGTGACGTACACCACGTAGTCCGTCCAGCGCGCGTCGTCGACGTCGCCGCCAGCCGCGCTGCTCGCCGCGCTGACGTTGACGATCTTGAGCAGCACGCCCTCGATGTACACCTTGAAGATAATGTCGTCGCCATCGCCGTCGCCGTCCCCATCGCCGTCGTCATCGCCATGGAGCCCGAGGCGGACGAAGTAGCGGCCGGGGGCGACGACGAGCGTGTAGCAGGAGTTCTCGCCGGGCGCGAACGCGCGGTACGTGGCGTCGACGTCGGAGAGGCCGGTGGCGTTGGCCACGACGCGCGCCGTGCCGGCCTTGAACCCGCGGTCGCCCTCCCACCGGACGCCATTGATGGTGCGCACCTCCGTCGAGCCGCAGTCTATGCGCACGGCCGTGACTGCCCTCGTCGCGCGAGTCACCAAAGCCAAGCAGGCGCAGCGGCGGAGGCGCTGGCTGCCGTCAGTAGAGGCACGGCACGGCTCGCTTGCCTGAGCGCCGCCGGCGGCCGAGGCGGCCGCGCCGGCGCGACGGAGAGCTGGGGCTCACCCTGGCCGTAGGCGAAGGCGGCGCGGCAGGCGTCGGCTACGAGCAGCGCGAGCGCGAGAAGGCAGTGCCAGGGCGGCCGCGGCGCGGGCGCCGTCATGGGGCCAGGAAGCGGTGGCGGCGGCG
>WELB01000014.1:869254-884316 GCA_009602725.1 Spirogloea muscicola
TGGCCGCCGCGCGCGGCGCGGGGGCCGACCGGCCTCAGATCGGTGCGCGCTGCCGCCCCGCAGCGGCCTCGCCGCCCTTTCTGCACGCCTCCGCGCTGCCGGTCTCGGCGATTGCTGCAGGCGATCTCTGACGCCGCAGCGGCTGCGGCGGCGGCGGCGGCGGCGGCGGCGCGCAGACCCTATCCGGATCGACTGCGGCAGCAACCGGACGCTTGGTGCAGACCTCGGCGGCGGCGTGGCGTGGCAGGCGGACGCCTACTTCGACAGCGGCGTCAACGCCTCCAACCCCAACGCCTACGCCCAGAACGTCGCGCCCGTCGACGCCACCTTCCGGACCTTTCCCGGCGGCGCCCGCGGGTGCTACGCCGTGCCGGTCCCCGCCGGGCGCTACCTCGTGCGCGCCTCCTTCGCCATCGGGCTCTTCGACAGCACCGGCCCGCCGGACGTGGCGTTCGACGTGCTCGTCCAGGGCCTGTCGGTGGAGCGCATCGACTTCCGGGAGCCCAACGCGGCGGAGCTGTCCAGCGAAGCGTACTACACCGACTTCTACGTCTTCGTAGACGACAGCGCCGCTGTTCAATTCTGCCTCCGGCCGGTGGTCGGCGACGCGCTCGTCAACAGCCTGCAGGTCCTGCCGGCGGAGAGCGACGCGTACAGCACGGCGGCCATTGGGCTCGGCCACGACTACGTCCTGTCCAACGCCGTGCGCGTCAACCTCGGCGGCCCAGCGTTCGGGCGCGAGCCCGCCGACCTGGGCTTCCGGTACTGGTCGGCGGACGGCACGCCCGCCGCCGGCGGGTCGGCGCCGCTGACCACCGCCAGGAACGTGAGCGGCGCCGGCCTGCCCATCAACTACCCCCCCGCGAAGCTGTACCAGACGGCACGGCAGGCCCCTGCTGGCGGCGCCATCGACCTGGTCTACTATATCGTCACTCAGGACGTGCGCGATCAGTGGCTCCTCGTCCTCTACTTTGCCGAGACCAACTCGACCGTCACGGCCGGAGACCGCGTCTTCGACTTGGTCATCAATGGGGAGGTGTTGAGGAGCGGGTTCGACATTTACAGCGTCGCTGGGAAGCAGGCGTTTGTGCCTGTGAACCAGACCTTCATCCTGAACGTTTCAGAGCCGGCGGGCCCAGCGACCTCGACGCTCCTCTTCAACATCTCGCTCCAGAGCTCGGGTGGCATTGCCGGACCCATCATCAACGGCCTCGAGCTCTTTGAGATCCTGCCAATGTCATCATCCACGAAAGGTATACCAGCTATGCCCAAAGTACGGCTCTCGCTGTGGTGACAGCCTTTCCAGATCTGGTTTGCGCATCTGTGGCAACCATAACGAGCTCACATACAAGTCAGGGACGAATTTGATCAATCATGGCGCGCTTGTCACAACAAGCCCGGGCATTTTAGAGCTGGTGGGAAGGAGGGACTGGTATACGCATCATTCCATTTCGGTAGTGGCTGGAAGTGTTCTGATGTGTTGGAGGAAGCTCTTGGCACTTACAAAGTCCTCGTTGCTTTCTGCTGGGTCCTGATGCGTCAGGTGATGGTGGTGGCGGATCAGGCTTGTCTGGTGGAGGCATTGCGGGGATTGTGATTGCTATTATCGTTGTGGCTGCAGTGTTGGCAGTGGGCACACTTCTTTATTGCAGACGCAAGTCACGGAATGCTGGAGCTACCCGCTTGGGCGGAGCAGGTAAAGCTATGCCACTCATTTTTGCAATATAAGCACCATCCCCTCTTGCTGCCCCCAAGGGGGTTGACTGCGCACACTGCACTAGCTTGTTCCTTGGTAGCTTCTCGTTCAGTGTTGACGGCTGCATTTGGACGTGCAAATTGTGCTGAGTGTGCCCACATTGTGTGGAGGCTTCTGCTGCAGGCTTAGAAGATTAGCCACTATTTGTCAAGTATATGAGTTGTAGGTGTAAGTTTTCCGGTCACTATGCACCATGTACATGCAGGAATGAATGATCAGTTACTACTTGCTAGGTGTAGGGTCTTGATCGGAGGTGTAAGTTTCAAAGGTCAGTATGCACAATTACATGCTGGACTTCTGAGTGCTCACTTACTGTATACGGTTGATGTAGCAGGCCGTGGGAGATACTCGCAAGACTACTTGTAGTCTAGCACAGGTGCTTAGATTGTGTACTTAAGGAAGGTGAGAGTAGAGATTATGTGGACAGCGATATGTTTAAGGAATTGTGGATGCTTCATAGCTGGCCCTTTGGTGGCATGGGCCTAGATGAGGGCACTTGTGCAGTCTGTCATTAGTTGCACAACATAAGGTGCTTGCTTGGGTGATTGCCTTGTTGTACATATCTGTACAGTCAAAGTGCCCTACCATGCTGATGATTGCAGTCAATAACATGTCAGTAGTGCTGGGCTTGCAGCGTTTAAAAGTGTCCAATCTTGCTCAATGCTGCTTACACATGCCATATATCATACTAGTCCCCAATAATGCCAAGTGTTTGGCAGCCCGAGCTACATGAGGATACATGGATCGTGAAAGAAATTTGAAAGTGGCTCTTTCAGAATGGGCGAGGGCTGTGAACAGCCAGCACGAGATGAGTACAAGGACTGAGAGCTCATTGTTGTGAATTAAGAAAAGACTAATGCCATCTGCCACCATATACGCAATAGACTTCAAATCTGTGGCTTGGCCGCCAATGGATTCACAGGGAGAATGGCACCCGGTGCGCATAGAAGTGAAAGGGAGGCAGAATCGAGCATTACATAAGTCCTGGTAAAAGGCCACTAAGCTGGTTAAAGGGTTCTCTAGCACCCACTAGTGAGCACATACCTATCGGACAAGCTAAGCTGAGGAGACAAGCCACCACCACACAAGCCATTAGCCTGGTCTTGTGCACGCCCAGCGCGCTGGTGTTTTGAGAGTGCCTGGGAGCGCCGCAGACTCAGTGAAAGCGGCAAGCAACTACTGCTTACAGGGTGCTAGAATGCCCTAAGCTACAAGCTCAACTACGTTGCCAGGCAAGAGCCCAGTATTGACTAGTTCATGCTCTCTGAGCCCAGCTGTACAACTGCAATACATACCCCAAGTGGATAAAGGAGACAGGTAGAGATACTACTATTATCTACCTTCTAGGCCAACAAGCACCAAATGTGCTAGCAACATGTATGATGCTTTCTAAAGGATAAGGCGCCTGCTGTGAGTGAATGTGCTGCAAGTTACTCCTTAACGAGTGCTGTAGTGCGTCTCCACCTCTCACAGCCTGTGCTGACCACCCCCTTCACCTTGTATCTTCACCTCACATCAACAGTCCTGTCTTGCGCAACTATTCTGGCTGCTTCCATTTGGGATGTTGGATAAGTCAGTGCGGTGCTCCTGCTGTGCCCCATTCTCCTGGTGACTCTCATACCTGCTTTGAAGGGACCCTTTCATTCTTGTCATGTCCTGCTCTAAGGTGCTCAATCGCTCCTTCATGTTCAAGTGCTCAAGAAGCAGCTGCATTACAGCCTGCTTCAGGCTATTGGTAAGCTGTCTGCAGTGCTTGTTCACGCAATGATGCACCTCCTTCGACCACCAGCGACAACACTTCAACTCACTCTCCTTCACATGGTCCAGATCGCCCTGCACCATGCCTGTGCTGCCCCTCTCAGCAAGAGTGCCTGACGTGGGAGCAATAGCATCCCCGACCTGCTCCTGGCCATTACCCATCGATAGATGGCCTTCTTGTACGCCATCTCTTCCAACATTCAGCCGAACAAATTGGTCCCTCATGGACCCAAAGGCGTCAACACCAAGGAGCTCTGCCGTATCGGTCATGTAACCGCGCCCGCCCGCCGTGTGCTTGACACCAAGCATCTTGTTGTGCATTATGAACTGGGTGGTGTTGCGAGGTGCCGGAGGAACGGAGCTGAGGCGCCTGGCCCTCTGCTTTGAGGCTCGAGTCCCACAGTGGCCCTTGCGCGCCCGCCCATGGCCCCCAGCGCGACCGTGCAGCATACTGAGCTTGTGACGGGGACGGAGCTTGCCGTGCAGGCCTTTGCCATGCGGTGCAGGACGACCATGACCATCGGCAGGACTGCCGGCAAGGCCACAAGCAGCCGTAAGCCGGCTGTGGGCATGACCAGCAGCGGCATCAGGCCTCACGGCAGAGACGTGCCCGCCCGCCGTATCGACGACACTGTGGGCACGCCCTGACTCGTGCTGGGCGCCATGGAGAGACATGGGGTCCTCGGCTGCCATGCCTGCCTTACCTGCTCGGGCGCGGCGCTCCGGCCAATATGGCTTGGAGACCCTTCCCACACAGCCCGAGACGAGCCGAGCCGGAGGCGCCGCAGCAAAGAGCACACGCAGAGGCGTCAGCGAAGACGTGTCTGGAGAAGTGCAGGCTTCCAGATGGTGTGCTGCAAGCACGAGCAGGCGACGAGAGGCAGGCCTGAGGAGGTCGTGTGATGGGCAGGAAGGCGCAGCGGGGAGGGCGACTGCGGCGGCGGCGGCGGCGGCGGCGTCGGCGGCGGCGATGGCGTGTAACTAGGGTCGGCGTCAACGGCAAGTGGACTTTGGAGAGGGGGCGGGGGGGTATGTTGTAGAAAGGCCCGGGGCTAACCGATGGGCGGTTGGGTTCCAGAAGTTACTGAGAACAAGTTCCTGAGGCTCTCAAGAGGCGCCTCCAAATGAGGTGCCTCGGCTGCCTGCCAAGCGGCGCGCTTCCGACGCTCCAATGAGGTGCATCGCCATGATTGACCTACGTCGGGGGCGTGGCGCTGCCGAGGGGGCTAGCCTTCTACTACCATCGCCCCCACTGGCCAGAGGATTAGTCCATGTGGGGAGTGTGGCTCTCCCAAATGGAGAGAGCCACACTCCCCATGGGGGCAAGGGCTTCCTTGCCCAGGTCTCTCTTCTTATCGCATGCGTCTGTCAAACTCCCTCCAGCGGTCCATAGCCCACGCCTTGCAACTTCGTGCTGGCCGTGCTCTCGCTGCAGCCTCTGGCTTTCGTCAGGGGAAATGACTTCCGGCAGCTAGTCCGTCGGATTTGAGGCTCCTCATTCGAGGCTCCTCTCTCGTAGCTACTGAGTGGTCCATCCTAGCCGTTCAGACAGCGTTTTAGGCCCCTCCGTCATTTGGCCCCTTCGAACCTTTGTCAATTCTTTCCCGGGCTGGCTTTTCACATCCCTTGCCCACATTGGGAGAGCCACTTCTTCCTTGTGGGAAGTTCTTTCCTTGTTCTTAGTGTCTCTTCTTGATATCTTTGGGCTGGCCTCCCACTGCCTTGCATCGTCTCGAGCAGCAGGGCGAGCAGCCCGGCTTCAACGTAGCCGGGTCCCTCGCTCAGGTGTTCCGTATGCGTTTGGCCGTCTCGATGCAGCGGTCCCTCGCCTTCGCGGTTCACTTGCGCGCAGGCCGAGCTTTGGCGGCGGCCTCCGGCTTCCGTCAGGGCGACGTCTTTCCACCAGCTAGCTACTCGGATCTGCATCTCCTGTCTAGAGGTTACTGAGCGTTCCCTGGCTGATGTCTTAGTCCTAGTCGTTCGCACTCAAGCTCCCTCAGACCTTGTCCATTCTTTTGGGCTGGCCTTTCCCAGCCACCAGTCAATCTGGCCGCGCTTTCCTTGCATTGTAACAGCTGTCTGTCGAATCGGTTATCTGCAGCCCTCGCCCACTCTGGCAGAGCAGCAGCTTTCCAACAGGGAGGGCTGCGAATGGGGAAGACAGCTTCCAGGAGAGGGACGTAGCTGTGAGAGACCAGCCCAGAAAACGAAGAAAGATGAAGGGGTCAGAGAAAGCTCCAAAGCACAGGATAAATTAGGTGGCCAACGGAGCACTTAGTAACCATGTTGAGCAGCCGGCTGTGAGAGGCCAGCTCGGAAAAGGATGGACGAGGTTGTCAAAGGGGCCGAAAGTTGCTCATTCACATAGCTATGCAAGTACCACAAAGGATCGTCAAGGATGGTCCCTGGCAGAGCTGTTATTTATGGACCTTGCTCACTTTTCTGTGGCTGGCTTAGCCCTCGTCCACCTTAGAAAACCTGCTTCTTTGTCTTCTTTGGCGCGCCTTCTCGCCTCTTTGGGAAGAGGTTTTTCATTCCTGCTGGTACAAATTCTGACTTGCGGTTGCTTGATTCGTAATTTGCATGATGGCTACGTAATTGGCAGCTCTTTGCTAGGGTGATTGACCTTATATACGTTGGGGCTTCCTCTCGACCTGGTCCAATCATCTGGGCTGCCCTTCCAAGCCACTGTGTCTCATCCGTGGGGCCTGCTGATTATGACTATCCTTTGCCTCGCTTGGGCAACGGCCCTTGCAGCAAATACCTCCATTTGCTCAACCTGTGCCGGCCTGGTGTGGAAAGCTGGGGCTCTACCAGGGAGGCAAATTTGAGAGAATGCAGAAGCCTCGTCAGACACCGAAATTCTGCACTTCCAAGATCCTGAGCTCGTGCGAACTATGTGTTAGCTGTTTCCGTGCCTGCAAACTGCTGGTCAAGTTTGCATTCAGCAATATGGCATGTGCCCTGCATCAGTAAAGTGTCTCGTAAACATGTCCTGTGTCTTCTTATACAAAGCTACAACTAGAGTCTGTAAATAAAGACCGTTCTTTGATACGCAACAGCACTGCAAATTTACTTCGTGATCCATGATACAACCACAACTCAAGAGGACGATGTATGTATCGTGGATTCCCATGTAGGTGCCTACAGGGCAAATGAGTTAGTGACCTAGCGTAGTCAGGGTGTACAAGCTCGTCCTCATTTGCTGCTGATTGGAGGCAAGGAGCTATCTCAGTGAAAGTAAGTGCAGCACACTAGACACTGCCGGGCAACACTCGACTGTGATCAGGGTGCATTCATCTGAGCCCATTTGCCAAGCTCACCTGGATGCACATATCTATACAGTCTCACTTTGTTCTGCAAGGACAAGCCACACACTGTTGCTTCCCTACCCCCCAGGTCGCCATGATCCAAGAGGGATTCATCAGGGCAGCCGGTGATATCACCAGTGACTTCAAGGATAATAACCCTTGCGCTTGTCGGAGAGGAAAAATCAAAGCAGAATGATGTACCTGGTCGAACTACAGGTACAGCAAACTCGCCCAAAGGAAGAGGCCCTCGAGAATCCTGGCACAAGAATGCCTCAGATTGTTACTCAATGTAAGGAAAATCTGGCAGCTGAAGCCTCATCGCTTTTCATGAGGATGCTGCCTGAAGCTCTGAAGGTGCAACGCTGTCACTTGTCAATCACATTAGAGATTGCAAGAATCTGATTTTACAGCTTGTAATACTACAATCAATGGGCCCAGTAAAGCCATGAAGGCAAACGATGTACAGACCTGCACAGCTGAGACATGTACAATGAGTGGCCCAGTGGCTAGGAGGTTATCACTGAGGGCATGCTTCAGCATCTCAGCTTCAGCTGAATCCTTGTAATCAGCAGCTTGTGCCAGAACCGGTGATGTGCTCAGGCCACAACTTAGGGCCTCTAATCTGAAGCCAGCAACTTCTTGAACCAGTGGGTGTACAACCATTTCAATAATTCGCCCGCCTGCTCGGCTCCTTTCACCTTCCACTTGAACCTGCAGTAATGTATGCGCAAAGTGTGCACAGGAGAAGGGCAGGTTAGCTGTGGTGGGCATCATTGGCATGAAGCTTCCTAGACTCAGGAGCTGCGGAGCCTCGCAGCTTTCAAAGAAAGGAATGTTTGTTGTGCAGACTCCTCTAACCCCGTGGGATAGCCCTCCACGATTTAGAATTGACAAGGAATAGCTATCTTGCCTACTATACTCTGCTCATCCAGTGAGATTTATGGTCTCAGGCAGTATTCCAATGCAAGGATGCAGGTGTGAAGAAAAGACAGCCACTTATTTGGGGCACCATCATAACCACAGAGGCTCACCCTGGAACGGACAAGTCTTGGGGAAGTCTCTAGCAGAGCAGCATAGGTAGCTGTTTCAGAGCCCTGATTTTTAGCAAGGGCTGCAAACTCATTGAAGTCGGGGACTCCCAGAAGTACTATCCTCCTCAATGTCAGGGTTGGTAATATTCCAGCTTGTGTGCTAGAAGGTAATGGAGGAGGCATGTCATCCATGCTAAGCAGGTCAAGCAGAGGTGGAGACTGAGAAATTTGGGTTGTCTTAACTTCGACTTTCAGTGACACAATCCTGCAGTAGGTAGGTGATTCGAGGTCCAAGACAATGTGCTGCTGGTCATTGATGAACTTCCAATTTCCTGCTAACTTGCGCTCTGTTACGTTGTTGCCAGTCCACATATTCACCTGCAAAAGATTGCAGACTCCGTCAACAACGTCGAAGTGGCCAGGTATTGACAAGGTACATGAGTACATGTAAGACAACCTCTGTATGGTCAATATTATCATGTGATAGCAACAGATGGCATCCAACACGAGCTACACAGCTGTAGGTTGGCACGAAGAATGGCAAATAATCAGAACCACTCATATAATAACATACCGCCAACTCATATGGTGCATGTGCAGTAGGGACAAGATAGAAGGCAAGCTTGAAAAGTATTCCAGGAGTGGAGAGGACTATGGAGAGGTCAACTGAAAGTGCTCCAGCTGGTGCTTGCCAGCAAGCTGCCGGCGTTTTCAGATTAGGCCTCCACAGCAATGACTGGGCAGGCCCGTAACCATCTGCCGTGGGTACCTGACAGTAGAAATAAAAAGAGCAACTGCCAGCTGAAAACAAGAATGAGAAGACATTCCTGCAAGCCAACCAGAAGATTTTCCCGGTTTTATCTACTGCTTGTCCTGGTGCAAATGTCATTGCATGTATGTTGTGGTTGCCTTGCAATAGAAGCACACATGTAATGCATATTGTTACTTACAGCAAATAGCAAAGCCCCATATGGGTGTTCAGCTAGTGAAACAAATTCCTGGCGAATTCCTGGCACACCTCCTTCTGGCCCCCTATTCCAGACACCAGAGTTGCGGAGCATCGACAGGGCTGCAGCAGCACTATCTAAGAGCTGGCAGGTTTGTCTCCTTGTCTCTAAGGCTCGGACCTGATTCAGTAGCAAAGCATTCCTGACCAAAGATGGGCAGCAGTCCCAGCAAAGCATGGCCTTCACAGTATGTGCCTTTGCGCTTCTTGAGGTGGATGCATGAGAGGCAGGTGCAACTATGGCAAGCCTCTCCACTAGCTGTGTACCAGCTGTACCAGCAACACAGGCTCCACAAGCCATCCTCTTACAGGACTGGCATGCTTGAAGGGGCGCAGAACTTCCAATTCTTCCTTGCACATACTCTGATTCATCCATGTCTGCTAATGGATCATGTCTACCCCCCTTGCCAGATCCCACCTCACAGTCCTGTCGTATGCACCTACCCAGGAGGTCACCCTGGTCGGCAGTTGTCTGACCCTCTTCATGGACCAGTCGCGACAACTGTGCAGCTGCTCTGTGTACTTGGAGGAGCTCCTGCGCGGTGCTTAGCAGATGGTTTGGATTTAGGGAGTGGGGGTCTTTTCCAAGTTTAAGAAGGACTTGCTCCCTCTCAAGAGATGACAAGCCAAGCCTGAGCCTTGCAGCATCAAGTCTCAGCGCCAAACTGAAGCTCATGACCTCATCCTGCAGCCCACAATGGAAAAAAACAAACAATGAAAGTGCAGATTGGAAGTGAAAATCTAGCTACCAAAGTGCCTGTTGAAAGAAGGTGGTGGCAGAACAGAGGCAAGAACAGAGGTGACAGACAAGCATCCTGTAACTAGTGACAAACTCATGCTAAAACAGAGCTTTTCTAATCTACTCTTGGTGCAATTATGACTTTGCAGCTATTTATCCTTGTGAAGCAGTGATGGCTAGCTCACCCTCTGTGGGCTGCAGATCTTGTGGACTAGGTTTTGATAAATTCCAAGTGCTGAAGACCTCCTGCTGGCAGAATGTTCAAAATCCGCAGTTGTAGGAGGCAGAGGTGCATTTCTCTGTGGAGCTTTCCTCAAACCTGCTGGGTTAACTACGCTACTCTCACCAAGAGGAGCTCCACTGACAGCATCTTGCACGCCCAGAGGATCCCCCGAACGCAGGTCAAAGGTCACTGGCTGTTCAGGCTTTGCTGAGTGCGTGCTGCTCCTAGATGCATCTTCAGAGCCTTGACTTGGTGCTACACCACCTGAGTTACGAGGTAACCGCTGAGAGGCTTGTGATGGTGGTGAAAATCGATAACCAAGTAAGGATGCACCGAGCACCTCCAACTGCAAGGCAAGCAAGCATTGCCAGAATGACAGCGTGACTATCGAAGAATGTCAGTTTTATGTTGTCGAAATGGACGGATGCTAATCATAGTAGACTTTTGCAGCCAAGGTAGCCAACCTGTCCAAGCGTCATCGGTACCCCAGGCACCGCTGGGTAGAAGGTGACGGCAACTACACGGGTGAGGAAATTATACTGTTTGTCTGTTTGCTCATAATTGTACAGCATAAAGGGCTTGTTGTTTGAGTGCCATCTCCCAGATGCTAGTCCGTTAGCACATCCTGCCAGATTGTACAGCAGAGCTGTCCCTGCTGGACACCTGGGTATGCTTGCCCCCTGTGGTAGAATGGGACAGTAGAATGCTGAGTTTGGTTAGGCCTATATATGTGCAGCGCCACCGTTACAGCAACTGACATATTAACAGTAAATGACAATGATATCATGCGCATTTAACAATCTGGACTTATTGACATTGCCCTGATTGCATATCTGCTGATACCTGCTTTCACAATGTAAAAGAAAGACAATCAGTCCTCCTCACCTCTAGAAGCAGCTGCATGTCATCCAAGTGTTGGCCAGCACGCACATCCATGCAGGACGGTGTTGAGCCGTCATCAATACCATGCGCTGACGTCAAGATAAGCGCACTGATGTGACAGGGCTCTTTGAGATATATATAGACCTCTACTATGTCTGCTGCACCAGGACAGACCTGCACAGACAAAGAAGTAATTGGCTCAACCAGTGGTACATATACCAGCTGTCTGATAAGCACCAGCTGATAGTTGTACAGGATCAGCTTTTGCTTGGAGCTCATTGAAAACATCACCACATAGTTTTGCCTGCATACTCAGCCCCATCTTTTTTGCCACACTCAAATATCTGGCCATAGCCTGCTCTTAAAGTCTACTGCTTCCTGCATCAACGCTCTGGACATCAACAATGGCCAAGCTAACAGCACGTACATCACACAAGTCAAGACAACTGCAAGATTGGATACGTGGACGTCGAGACGGCACCGTGGTTCCAGTAGGGGTCAACGGACCTTACCCAGGTGATGCTATTTGTTCTCTGGCTCAACAGGGCCTCAAGAGGATGCATGTCTTGGGAATGGGCTGGTACTGGCTTGAGCAGACATGCATAAGCACGACTAAGGACCTTACAACCAGGAAGATGATCAAATTGCACATCAGCAGTGATCAAAACACCGAAAGAAAGTGGTTATTCTCATCCTCAGAGACCATAGCCTTACCTATGGTCATCTGGATCACAGCACAGTGGTGTGGGCAGCTTACACAGTGGACTTGTCAAGCACATGAGATCATTCACAAACCTCCAGGGGTCTGAGAGCAAGGGAAGGAAAGATCTTCGGGAGGGCTAACCCCAGAAAGGCCTCCACCTGCCTCTGTCTAGAGGAGTCCACTACCATGTTGAGATAGCGGCGTTGCAGCGTGATAGCAACATTGCTCGCAGCATTGGCTCGCCTTATTTTGGCAGGGTCTTCACTGAAGATCTGGATGATGTGGGAGTGCATGGCTTTGGAGCCCGTGTACAGAAGAGCATGAATGTCGCCTGCTATGAGGAAAAGCTCCGCCAGAGCTGCTATAGGAGCAGCAAGAGCCCTTGCCTTGAGAGCCTCGACTGACGAGTCAAACCAAGCCCATGGTTCTGCCTCATCAACCATTGAGCTCCGCACCTCTACTGGCTCACTTGCTCGTCTTTCATCAACCGCTTTATGCTTGTCTGCAACATCCCGGCGATTGAACGCACTTGCAGCCGCAATCAGCTCCGATGGACGAGTCCAAGTCGTCACACGTCTGATGTGATCAATGTAGAAGTACTGGCCAGATGCGTGCTTCCGCATCTCCCAACCTGGTGGCAGAGGAGGTGGCTCACTACTTTGCGCTGAAGAAGAAGCGGCAGAAGTACTTGTCCGACCAGTCACTGAGTCATCGTTCACCCCTAGAGAAGCTGCACCCGAATTGAGTCCTGCGTTTCTGCTGGAGGTTGCCTTCAACGAGCTGCCTAGTCTTGAGCACTGCTCTGCAAGAACCTGCACGCCCCCAAAGAAGCTGGCAGCATTTGTCCTATCTAAAGAGTCTGCGCAATTGTAGCGTATCACTCCTGTTTGCAATGTGCTGAGTGTAAACTGCCCATCGACCTGACCATTCGAAGCCCCTGCAATTACTCCATGGTCCTTAAGTGTGATGGGAATGTATTCTCCACTTGTGAACGCCACACGCTTAGTTGGCTCCCTCAGTACTCGCCAGAGGTCCTCAACTGTCCTTGTTTCTCCCACAGCCTTGGTACTGGCATGCCAGTCAAAATTCAGTGCCACCAGCTCAGCTTTTGGCAGCTCCTTGTTTGTGACAATCTGTCGAATACTGTGGTGGAGGTGCTCTGTCAGCACTGATTCTGGCTTCCCTGGACCGTTCCTGAGCAGGTTGAGTACATATATAGGGGTCTGTGCAGCATACGTTCCTCTTTGCTCTCGGCTTCGGCCACCATATCGTAGCTGCAGTCGCTTGTAATATGTAGCAGCTCCTTCATAGGGTTTGTCAGACACGAAGATCTCTGCTTCACTGACATAAGTCTTTATCTCCGCACCCCACCATATTGGAACAGTCCCTCGCCGCCACACGTAGGTGCAAAATGACGATCTACCTGCTGAAAGCACTCCAGCTTCTGCCTGCCAGACAAGCTGCTCGCACTCCACCTCATTGCCTGCATCGTAAGCATTCTGACTTGCCCTCAGCACTCTTATGTCAAGGTAAGAGCACTGAGGTGTCAGCCAAATAAGCAGGCCTACTAGGTGCTATCACAGCTCCATTGGAAATGACTGACACAGATAGTTGAGTATTATATCGCACTTGAGTACCAGTGCTAGCTGCAGCATTCAGGCCCCTGGCCAAATATCTTGTGCCTGGATGCATCCGACTCCTCCTCGCCACCAGCGCAACGTTCAGTAGCTTGTCACAAGCGTCCGTGAAAGTGCGGCTCTCAGCCATACCCTGTGGAGTTTGACATGATCCTTTAGTGGCAATGATTTGCATTGTCGTCACCCCGAATTTGTAAAGGGCCACAGAATGTGAATGTGCAAAAGCAGTGTTCTGACGAGTTGCGGAACAGTTTCATCATCTTGTGGACTATCGTGGACGATCTGAATAATGCAAGACTGCCAACTCTCAAATTCTCTACTAAGAGCACCACATAGCTGCGCAGATGCATGAGTCCCATGCTCTCAAGAGTTGGCAAAACCAATCTACTGAGGAAGCAAGACTATGAACCAAATATCTGAGCAGGCACCAATGATCTCAACAAGTACATGTGCTTAACCCAGATGCCAACTTGGAAATGAGGGAGAGGAGGCCGTCATACCTGGAGAAGAACAACACAGTGGTGCTTCAAGCCGATGTCTTTGAAAGGAGAAGAAAGCCATTCGTTCCAAACAAACTCCTCATCAGGATCATCGACGTTGTTGTCACTCGGAAACGGTCTTGTTATGTCCCTGGTCTCACAATAAAAGTGGACATTGTCTATTAATATATTCATGAGGTCTTCGGCAGCCTTCAGCTCTGCCTTTGTCTGGACGTTTGGCATTCGCAGACGAGCCCTGACCCACTGGCTTTCTGCAGTGTGGCAAGCACGCAGATGATGAGCGCCCCCCAGAAACTATCAGGACTCAGACAAAGAAGCGAGACAGATTCGTGTTTCCTTGACTTTGCAGCAGGCCTTGTGGACCCTTTACCTATTAAGTGGTCATTTTGACCCGTCAAGTACATGCTTTAAGCGCTTCAGTGGACCACATGACCCTGTGGACAGTACCTGTGACTGTGTGAACAGCATTGCCTCCAGGCAGGCTTGGAATCGACAAATTAGTCTTGGTGGCCAAGAGTACCGCGCCAACTGCTCCGATCACAGCATAACCGATCAGAGCCTTGCCTTGCACTGCAGACTTGATGGGAAACCGGCCAGCGGCTGTGATGTGTTCGAGGCAATCATGCTCCATTGGGAACACACTAAGTCCACTGCGACCACAGTGATTCAGCGCCCCCGTGGTGGGATCCACAGCGATGAGCTTGGTATCTCTCTCTCGTGGGGAGCTGGAGACTATGTATAAGTCCCCGGACACCAGCTCCACCACAGTCAACTCCCCACCCACCCATCCCCTGACGTATGACACAGAGCGTCAGGTCACTCATTCCTTGCGCCGCAGTGCTATTTGGCCATGGAAATCAATCATCCCCTCTGACTTCGTCCAATGCAATATCAGGATATCAAGTAGCGCACATCTCCTGTGTCCAACATGTGCCTAGGAAAGAGCATCAAAGATGGTCGCAAGGAGCTACACTGCCCTTTGACGAGGGAGAGGGCTCACTCAGCTGCGCCGCGATGCTCCAACGCCGTCCAGTCGAGCGGCGCCCAGCGTCGTTGCTCCAACATCCTCCAGGAGCAGACTAGCCGTCAGCTGACCACCACGAGACGAGCTACAGAAGCTCCTGCGCAGCGGGCGCCGTGGGAGGCCCCGCCTCGGGCATGTGGCGCATGCTGCGGGGCCTCGGAGTCGATCCTGCGACCTCCTCTTTGTCCGCAGAAGCGCGCAAAGGCCTGGGCGGACGACGGTGGCAGCGCCGCAACGCCGGGCTCCGCGGCGCAGGCTCCTGTGCCGGGGTTGTTGGCGCTCGGGAAGGGGGAGGGGAGGTAACGGCGGCTCCGGCCGACGGGGCCCGTCAACGGAGAGGCTGCCGACAACGACGGACCAGGGGAGACTTACCGTCGTTTCGTCGGCGTGTCGTCTCCCCGCGTTGACGGCCTTGACTCCGCGGCGCTCCCCCCAACCTCCCCCCACCACCCCCACCCCACCACACTCTCTCTCTCCCTCTCTCTCTCTCTC
>WELB01000014.1:885162-900920 GCA_009602725.1 Spirogloea muscicola
CCGCCTCCACCACCTGGCGGCAGTGCGGCAGTCGCGCCCACCTCGGCCTTCGGCGGCACGCCCATGCCACTGCCGGCGCCGTCCTCGGCGGTCTCCGCCCGCTCCCCGGCGTCTGCGGAGCTGCTGCCCGCGCTCAAGACCCTGTCGCGGTCGGCGTCGGCCGGGTGGGCACACTCGTCGTCGGCGGCCGCCGCGGATGCTGCGCAGAAGCGGTCGCTGCAGCGCAACCGCTCGGCACTCACATCAGGATCAGTTGCCGAGCCGCCGCCACAGGACAAGGCGGCAGCCGCGCCGCCGCCAGTGGCGCGCTCGTCGCGGCGCAAGCCGGCGGGGCTCCGCGGGTTCAGCCTGGCAGAGCTGGAGGTGATCACGCGCGGCTTCGACGCCACGGGCTACCTCGGCGGCGGTGGCTTCGGGTCCGTGTACAAGGGCTTCATCGACGCCGCCGACAGCCACTCTGAACCCGTCGCCGTCAAGGTCCTCAACACCGCCGGCTTCCAGGCAAGGCCCCCCCCAGCCAAGCAAGCCCCATGTCTCCCACTTTTGCCGTCCTCCCTCCCTCCTTCCCCCTTCTCCCTCCATGGTCCTCCCTCTGTGCTTCCTGACAATGCAAGTTAGGATGAGGGTGATGCAGGGGGAGAAGGAGTGGACGACGGAGGTCAGCTTCTTGGGCCACCTGCACCACCCAAACCTCGTGAACCTGATTGGCTTCTGCGCGGATGGCGAGCAGCGCCTTCTGGTGTACGAGTTTATGCCCAACCGCAGCTTGGAGCACGCGCTCTTTCGCCGCGCGCCCGGCGACGCGCCGCTCGCTTGGAGCCAGCGGATGCGCATAGCGCTGGGCGCTGCCAATGGCCTCACTTACCTGCATGACGAGGCCGAGGCTCCGGTGCATGCACTGACTCTCTTCCTTCAAGATGAGGCAATTGGGAATGATGACTGTTGTCGACAATATTTTCCTCTCTCTCTCCTGCCACTATTTACTGGAGTTTTGCTGCAAAGTTTCGGATTCTTGTTGGTCTCGTCTGCAACTTGTGGTGTGCTTAAAAGTGCAATCAAGTTCCCTCTCTACTTGGGCTCCCTACCACTGCCCTTTTGAGGCCTCTTAACGAAAAGGCTGCTGGACCCGAGTCATGGGCTGCGCCTGATACTGGCCATGCTGGGTTTGGTGCGGTTTCCTCAGGTCATCTACCGCGACTTCAAGACCTCTAACATACTGCTGGATCGTCGGTGGGAGGCGCGGCTGTCCGACTTCGGCCTCGCCCGCAGCGGCCCCGAGGGAGACAAGTCGCATGTCACAACCCGGGCAAGCCTCTGACCCCTTTCCTCTGTTCCCACCTCCTCCTCTCATATCCATTACCAAACACATTTTCGGCTCCAATTCTCCCATGTTGAGCCACTGCTCCAAGCTGTTGGGCTGAGGGAGCCAACACATCCTTGCAGATTGTGGGCACAGTGGGGTACGCGGCACCCGAGTACGTGATGACCGGCCACCTGACGACGGCGAGCGACGTATGGAGCTTTGGAGTCGTGCTGCTGGAGCTGCTCACGGGCCGCACGGCCATGGATAAGAGCCGCCCAAAAGAGGAGCACAACCTCGTCGAGTGGGCCGAGCCCTACCTCGAGAATCCCAAGAAGCTCTATCGGTCCGTCCTGCCTTCTCCTCCCACCTCCTTCCTCTCGTCCCCCTCCCTCCTCCCTCCTCATCTCTTTACTCTCCATTGCCTCTTCGCCAGTGTCCTTGCAAGCTGCTGCAGCGCTTACCACGCCAGTGCACCATCTGCACCTGCACCTCAGGCCGGCTCTGCTTGCTGAGAGTTGGGCTGGCTTGCTCACACGCTCGTGGCGCAGAATCATGGACCCGGAGCTCGGGGGACGTTACAGCTTGCGGGGTGCGCAGATGGCAGCAGCTCTCATCAAGCTGTGCCTGAACAAGCGCGCCAAGCAGCGGCCGCGCATGGCTGACGTCGTGGAGGCTCTCCGGCCCATCCAGGGCCTGCACGACATGGCCGGCTTCACTGTCGAGGACCTCAACGCTGACCTGCGCAACGCGTCCATGCGCAGCGCCCCACCTGCACTGTCATCCAGCCCCTCAACCCCCAGGCCACCGCCGTCACCCAGTGGCCGCGTTCCCTCTGCGTCATTCAATCCAGGTGCAGGTGTCATCACCTGATGTGGCAGCTAAGCGTCTTTCCTTCTCAGCTTGCCAGCATTCACCTCAGTCCTGCACAATCACAGGAGTGTGAGACTAGTGCACAAGAGTCCCTCCTACCCGCCTCATGGTACACTGTCACTGACCCACAAAGGCGTTTGAAAAAGATTTCAGATGCCGACCACTTAAAGGAACCACTTGCGCCCTTGCATCTCACCCCACGCAAGGGGCCACAATGCTTGTAATGGACTGTTATCATATCCAGCACAGTAAGCAGGTACATGATCAAACGTATCTTTGTGTGCGCAAGTTGATTTCCGACGAAGACCCTGTCCAGGTCAATCAGACCTCTGGGCGTACACAATCTTTGGAACACATCTGATTTTGCAACCTGTTCCAGAAGCAGCTGGAGCTGGTCTTTGTTCAGTGGTAGGACTGCATGCTTGCTTGGCCTGGCCGTCACAAGCAGGGACTAGTGTTGGGGCCTGTGAGATGTTCGTGGTAGTCCAGCATATTGATGCAGTGGACAAGTTGCCTGCAACTTGCTCCAGAATAGTAAGTTTGTACCCTGCTGGACCAGCCTAAGCAATGCTCTCGGCAGAAACTTCAACAGATGGTCGGCTTGCGCACTGCACATTGCACAGATCAATCATTGGTTATGACAATGAGTTGCCGGGCATGGCAAATTTTTGGTGGAGCACTTTGTGGCAGGGCGTTTTGAAGAGGCTGATATATGGAGTTGCCATATGGCACCTAAGCATCAACAGAGTGGCACAGTTGTGATTGTGATCTTGCTGGTCAATGTGGAGTCTGACCTCTTGCCGAACCTCTAGACACTAAATGTTGCGGGCATAATTAGTGACGATGGCGCCAACGCCTCTGCATGTCAGAAATGAGAGCTCTGCCAACCATGTCAACGCGGCTGTCCAAGTCCTGAGACTGGGCAGTCATTTACTGGAAACAGGGCCCTCAAAGACAATTTTCGGGGCAATCTACCAACGTGGCAGTCTCCATCTGAAGTGACACTCCATGACACTGCCACGATGGCAGGGCCACATTGCTGAAGGGCGTACAAACGATATCTCTGACTATTAAGAACGCAACAGAATTCAAGGTTTCAGTGTTCAATATTTCTTGCTACCGCACGCCCATGCCATGGCGGCGCAGTGTGGCAGCAATGACCTGCCTTGTTTGTGAGCAGAGGGCGTCAGCACTGGCACCGGTAATGGGTGGGTGTATCACTATCTTCACGGCGCCGGGCCGCAGGCTGTTCTCCATCTCGTTGGGCATCAGGTCGCCTGTGCCAATGAGCGCAATCGGCACCACCGGCACACCTGTCTTCGCCGCCAAGCTGAAGGCGCCCTTCTGTACCATTACCGCACATTTAAGACAGTGGCGGCAAGATGACCATGAGTTTGACAAACCATGTAACTGAAAATGAGCCACAGTGGAGCTGCCACTGAGTGGCAAGCCACAACCAAGTGGCGACCACAACAACGTACTTAGAGGCGCATGCATGATAAGTCCGCAGGAATCAAGAAAGGATAGCAGGAGTCCCAGAAAGAGGGACAGCGGATGGGCTGAGGCAGAGAGTGGGGAGCAGGAGAGAGATTGCAAGACAGTGAGAGCGCATGGAGAAGAGGGGGAGCAAGAAGTGAGCAATGTGGCCATCGTGCGCAGCTGACCTTGAAGTCGTCCATCTTGCCATCTTTGGTGCGCGTGCCCTCGGGGAAGAAGAGCACCGGCACGCCGCGCTTCAGGAGGTCCAGGCAGAGCTTCAGGCACTCCTGCATTGAAGTCCAAGTTGAAGTGAGCTCACTGTCAAACCCAGATAAGTGAATGACTGCCTGTACTCTTCAGTAGTGAGCAAGCCCATCGAATCCTCGACTACATGCTGCCAGAGCAAACAGATAGTGCAGCAGTAACTCATGCATCACACGTAATCACTTCTTGGGTAGTGCCCCTCTCGAAATCCAGGCCATAAGTCACAAAGCAGAGTAAAATGCAAAGGCACGGCCGCCATGACGACGACGTCCAAGACCCACCATCTGGCTCCGCCTGTCGAGGCGCTTGAGCGGGACGTGGCCGGTGAGCCACATGGACCAGCCGACGATGGGGATGAGGAAGTTGGAGGTCTTGGAGATGAACTTGAAGGGGCGGCCGAGCTGGAAGAGCGTGTAGATGTCCAGAAAGCTCTGGTGGTTGGCGACGTACACGGCGGCCGCGTCGGCGGCCGGCAGGTGCTCCGCGCCCTCCAGCGCCGTGGCGTAGAACGGCCGCGTCGTGCAGCTGGCCCAGACGGCGTTGACGGCGTGGTGGGCGCGGCGGCGGTGCCTGTCCAGCAGCACAACCAGCGGGTGCAGCGCCAGCATGACGGCGAAGAGGGGCACGGCCAGCGCGAAGGTTGTGAAGTAGAAGGCGGCGGCGCGCGCCTTCTGGGCCAGCGTGGGCGCCGCCGGAGGCCGGAGGCCGGCCATGGAGCCGTCCTCGGCGGGCTCGCCGGCGCCCACGCTGAGGCCGATGCCGCCGGGCCCGTCGAATGGGGCCGCCATGGCGCCCGCAGCTTGGCATAGCAGGGACTGCTGCTGCAGCTGCCGCCGACGGCCNTGAGCCCGGGGCCCGGGCGGCGGAGGCGGCCGCCATGGCGGCCATGCGGGGCCCCCGAGCGCTGCGCCCGGCCAGGAGCCTACAGGTGCCTCCGCGCCTTCCTCAGGAAAGACAATTTTGTGTACTTGAAAAACGAGGGCCAAATGGCCAAGTACAGAGGCAAGCACATCTGAAGACCTACTTAACCTTCAGCGAATTGGTCAAAACATGAAGGTCACCAATCGATGCCTGAATACTAGTTGTCAGATATGAAGCCCTTCTGCCACCAACTAGAGCTCGCCCAGCTTTCTGGTAACAGCTCTTCTAGGGTAAGGCATTGGCTGTGAGAGGCCAGCCCAAAGGGATGTACAAGGTCTGAGGGGGGCCGGAAAGCGCAAAAAGCACGGAGATACACTCCATGACTGCTGCGAGTGTGTGCTCATTAATTCTCCAATTTCTGGTGGAAGGAAAGAAGAAGGAAAGGTGGTCGAGCTGTAGCTGGTGGGACAAGAGCTTGTCAGTTGCCGTCTGGTATTCGGGCATCAGTTAGCGACCTCTACGTGCTGACTCGTGGTTACGGAGGGCCAGCTTAGCAGCAGGTGATGTACATCCGTCCATGTGCTTGCCTCTGTACTTGGCCACTCAGGCCCTCCATCACTCACTACACACTCCATTTCCTCAGGAAAAGCTCAGAAGGTGCAGCATCGTCTTTACCCCGCTGTGGTGACATCCTACCAGCGGCCCGCGACTGCTATGGGTGCGTATGTCCTCGCTCACGCACCTGCTTGCGATACATTGCTAGCCGTATGCACATCGTGGTGGTGCGCACTGAGCCAATTGGGATTCCTGACAGCACTTGTGTCGTTCTTGCGCCGCCGTGTACGCTTATGTCTGCAGCCAGACCAGGCCCATCCTCTGCATCTGATAGCTGGGTGAGCTCTAGCAGGTGGCAAGCGAGCTTGGAATCCTGCCCTCTGATGAGCGGGCTTTTCATGGCGACCTCTTTGCCTGACCCGCGGTCACTAGCGTGTCGACATAGCAGCAGTCGGCATACATACGTAGTTGTACTTGCCTCTGTACTTCAGAGGTACGGTTCTCTGTCGTTCAGCACGCTGTTTCTCCTCAGCTAACGCTGTTCCTCCAACGGAGAATGAGTTGCCCCCAACCGCAAGGCGCGGATGCAAGCTGCTGGTAAGCCAACGAGCAGCACGAGGGTGTAGTGGATTTGGGCTGCTCAGTCTATACCTCCCTCCTTCAGAAACTGATGCAAGTTGCTACGAGGCTGCAAGCCTGATCAGGAAGGATTCAGGCTTCATGCCTTTTGCTGCGGCGTGTAGGGCAAGCTTGCCCAGAATAGATGCAGGCTTCATGCTGGGGCGTGCGGGCATGGCTTATGATGTTCGGTCTCTTCACTCCTCCTTTACTTTGCAGATGACATTTATGTGAGAGTCTTAGCACGCTCATTCTTTATTATGCTGTCTTCCTACCTGATATGAATAGCGGCACTTCCCTTGACTGCTCGCCTCCTCTTGTGGTCTGCATAGCATGCTCCACTTTCACAAGGCGCCTTCTCCGCCCTTTGCCAGATCTAAACGGGATGATTGTGAGGAGAAAGGAAACCTCTGGTACAATGATGGCCGCTTAAGCTAATGTCGAGTCGATACAACGTACTGTAAGTGGGGTACTGTAAGAGGAGCGGAGGCCACCACAGACCTTGGAACAGATTCTTACGTACCAACGCGCTCCTGGTCGCCAACGCCAACCTGATGAGCGATAAGGTGGTGGAAGTCATCTTATCAAAAAGTTCGACATGTGCAGACCAATCGCTGAGTCAAGCTTTGCTCTGTTCGCTACATCCCGAAACCGTTCTGTTTGCTTGCTGGTCCTGGCTTTGAATCAGTACTGACGAGGCCTACGAAGCTGCCTTTCACGCCCGTGGTTTAATAATCCTTCGCTCTAACTTCCTCACTTTTTTGTGAGGGGTAACTTTGCGGGGCTCCAAACTGCACTAGGTCCTCTACTGAAGAAGCAACGTGTGATCTATGACTATGTAGGTTCATCCTGGTCAGAGAGGGTGCCAGAACAGTCAACTGGATTGGGCTGTTCGGAGAAGGGGGTAAGCCTGTGTTAGATTTTGGACCCATGTGCGTGGCTGCTTGGAGCAAGGAAGGCGGGTTGGTGGGAGGGCCATTGTAAGGTAGCGAACAGAAGGAGGATATACATCGGGCAGGGGTCGATGACAGCCAATCCTTGCTTGCTAATCGCGTCATGATCTATCAACAATCATGATGCAAGCTACACCACCTCACATGACAGACCGGAGACTTGACCTGGTCGAGGAAGATTACGTTCACCCTGGACCGGGCCTCTTTTCTCGAGCACCAAATACCTCCAATACCATAATACTGGCTAAGAGTCTGCTTTGCGCCTCCGACCTGAGTAACTTGAAAGCATGGGTCTGCATAGGTGGAGTGCTTCTGATGGACCACGATTGGGAAATCGTGGAAGCAGAAGGGCAACCTAGGGGGTTGGTCGAGCTTGGCACCTGCGGCTCTTGACGGGCCTTGCAATAAGCCATCCAATTTATCTGGCAATGCCCATCTTAGCGCATGTGTGGTGCTAATCCTAGAGCTAGCATTTGGGCATTGAGAGCTATTGTAGCTATGGTTGGCAGCAACCGGACCATCTATGTGCCCGAAGCAGCAGGTGTTTGTCGAAGCCGTGAGAAGAACCGCCAAAGGAGCGGCGGTGCAGGCTCCTGCACTGGCCCTGGTGGGCTCCTGCTGCTAGGTACTGGCGAGGAGAGGCTTCCGACGTCGATCCCACCAAAGTCCCAGCGCTGCGAGCGGCGGTCCTCGATTCTGGCCCTACCGGCTATGGTGCCCCAAAAGCCAGCAGGCGATGCAGTACCAACCGTCGCCTGCGCCGACGGGGCTGTCGTAGTCGTCCCTGCCACGGTTGAGGGTGGGACCTGCACAACAACCTCCACGAGTGGCAGCACGCCCCCTGTAGGGGCTGCGCCATCTCCAGCGGCGCCACTGCTATCATCAGCGGGGTTCTCTGCCGGGAGACGCCGCGGCAGATGGTCTCCCGTCTTCTCGGGCCCGGCTGCGAGCTCGCCAGCCACCACGGACTTCCTGCAGCAGTGCCACCAAGATAGACCAATGAAAGAGTAGTTGCTGACATTGAGAAGCAGAGCAGCCAGAAAGCAGTGGCCAGTCCATCACATAACACCCTTTATGTTGTACTCGACAATGTTGTACGTGCTGCTCGGCAACGGGAAAATCAAGAATAAGCCCCTCGCTCACCGGCAGACTGGGCAGGACAGGTGGTCTCCCAGCCAGGGGTCGACGCATGCGGCGTGGAAGGCGTGGTTGCATGCTGGCAGCCGCCGTAGCGTGTCGCCATGCACATACTCGGCCAGGCAAACAGCGCACTCCCGGCCGCCAGCCTCGGTCGCGCAGCCACCATCGGCGCTGGCGATGCTGGAGAACGTGTAGCTCGGCAGCAGCGCGACTGCCTCGGCGCTCAAGCCCCGGCTGCGAGGCGGCAGGTGCCAGGTGGAGGGTACAGGCGGCGCCGCCCCCGCAGCGAGCAGCAAGTGCTGCGGCGCCGCTCTGCTTTGCAGCGGCGCTGGCAGCGGAGGTGCTTCGCCACGGTGGCTCAGAACCACGTGGCAGCAGACGCTGTGGAACTTGATGGCGAGGAGGGCGACGACGAAGAGCACGACGGCGAGGATGACGAGCGCCACGGCGGAGCTGAAGTGAGGAGGCGAGGCGGCCGCGCTGCCGCCGCCGCCGTCGGAGCCAGACGGCGCCGGCCCGGCCACCATGGCCCCTGGCCAGCTCCACCGGCCCCCTGGCCGGCTCCGACTGCCCACTTGCAGGCCTCGCGACTACGGACGGTGAGACATCACGCCGACGAGCTCAAGAGCCGCGAGTACTCAGCCGTCAGCCTGAGGGTGAAGGCGGCGAGTGCAGGCCCCGTCTTGGGCTTTGCATGGCGAGGCTAGACGGGCCGCCAGAGGGGTTTGAGCGCCGCTGGCGCAGGACCTTCGCGAGGCCGGCCGCTCCGTGGGGTTCCCGGCCTGCGAGAAGGCGCGGCGCTTGCCAAGGGGGCAGTCTGGGCGTGGGCAAGACTGCCACACGCTGTGACTTGCCGGGGGCGCCGCCATGGCCGCTCCGCGAAGCAGGTAGGGCGGGCGGGAGACGAGAATGGTTGACGGTATTAGAAAAGCGGCTGTGAGTGCCAGCCAAGTGCATATAGAGGGCAATAATCAAGATGGAGTTATTGGGGGCTGGGGGGCCGGGGGGCGGGCCGGCCAGGGGCGGCTGGTCGTCAGCTGCCACGTCACCGCCCGCCTCCACGGCGACCGAGCCGGGTCTCCGGGAGCCAGCCGACTTCCTCCCCCCCTTCGCTCCCCGCACCAGGGTGCCACGTGGCACCCTCGATAGATCCACTATGTGGCAAACCCGGCACGGCCGAGGCGCCCGGCTCACTCGCGGCGCCAGGCCGACGGTGACGTCACCCGCCGGCATGCATGAGGCCCTGGGGTCGGGGGCGGACGACGATGGCAGACCGGCGTGTAGCAGGGGCCTGTAGCCGTTGGATGATTAGTATGCACTCGGTGGAGATGCTGCCACGCGGCGGACGGCGTTGTCTTGTATCAAGATGCCCACCGACTGGGGGGACGCCGCCGCACGGGGGCGGGGCCGGCCCGCAAAACCTGCCCGCCCGAAGGGGGGTGGGGGCAGAGGAGTGTTTTCAGCTTGCCGAATCAGTCACGGATAATTTGGATGCTGCCCCTCCCACCCTTCCCAGAATTTGTACATTCCTCTGGGCTGGCCTTTCAAAGCCAGATGGCCTTACATTGTCGGAGCGGGTTCTCTTTTCGACGCCCTGCCCGCTGCCCGCCGACCTGGGGGGCCACGGGCTAGGGCGGCCGCCCTAGTCCACGAGATCCCCGGGGCGCGCGTGCTCGGCCGCAAGCCCGCCTTTCCGGAGAACTCTCCCACTGCCCTCTCGCCGCCTCTTCGGCTCCCCGCCCCCCCCCCCGCTTGCCCAGATGGGTATGCCGGCAGCCTATCTGTCATTTCTGCGACGTCGAGTGTCAACCTGTCTGCAACGAGCTCAGGCGTATGCTCTGCATCAGAAAGCTGGTCGAGCCTTAGCTGCTGGCACTAGAGCTAGTCAATTGCCGTCCGGTATTCGAGCGTCAGCTAGCGACCTCTATGTGCTGACTCGTGGTTACTGAGCGGGTCAGCTTAGCAGCAGGTGACGTACATTTGTCCAATGTGCTTGCCTTTGTACTTGGCCACACATGGCCTCCCCATCTCTTAATATACACGCATTTTCCCGCTACCTCCACAGTGTAATTCATCGGCGCTTTCGGCCACAGCTGTGCGCATGCTGTATTTGGCGCCTTCATGAAGAATGGCTCGCCCGTTAAGGATATGCTCAGGGGCCCCTTCGGAGATCCACTCGGTGCGGGCTGGCTGGACGATCTTGCTGTCGTAGCCGTCTCTACTATGACTCTGAAAGCGTGTCCTTATTGATGGGGATGCCCTCGGCCTCTGGGCAGAAGAAAGTGCTCGCCCCTTGAGGATAGGGGCTGGAAAAGCCAGCCCAGAAAAGAATGAATGGAGTACGAGAAGGGGGCCAGGGGAAGCGCTAAGAAAAACAAGCACAGAAAGAAACAAAGCAGCTTCGAATCACTCAGTAACCCCTGCTAAGCAGCCGCAGATCAGAGATGCTAGGCTCCTGGAAGTGGGTCCCCTGGCAAGAGCCAGAGGCAGCAGCGAGGGCTCTGCCGGCACGAAGGTGCAGCGCGCGGGCCACAGACCTCTGCAGCGAGACGGCCAGGCGCATACGATACACTTGCGCCAGCGACCCGGCTGCAGGAAAGTCTACCGGCTCCCCATGGAAGCGACGGGCGATGGTGTGGCGGGCGAGCTGGGTGAGCAGCTCGAGCCACCGAGCGCCCAGCGTCCCGTGGGTGTCAATCGCCAACGGGAAGAACTCGTCTTCCCGCGGATGGTCGGCGTACTTGAGCTCTTTAGCCAGAGCGGCGTAGGCGACCGCATACCCAACCTGGGTGGCACATTGGGCTGGGTGTGAGCGGTCTTATGCGTCGGTGGTCACCACGTCCAGGAGAAGACGTGGCCCGCCGGCCTATGGGGTGGCCACCAGGTCTACGCGACGGGCGTGGAGACCTTCGGTCCTTTCCTGGAGCGGCATGATGCCAGAGTGCTCCGCTGCCACCGTGAAGCCAGCCTCCACCAGGATGCCATGCATCGCATCGCGGAGGCGGTCGTGGGCCGCTGTCCGCTCGCCGCCGTGGGCGCAGCGCAGAACGTGAGCGGCCAGCTCCCCAGACTCGGCCCCGCAGAGCATTGGTAGTTCTTCTTTGGAAGACTTGGAAGCGAGCGAGCTTCTTGCTCGCTCTGGCTCTGGCCAGGGGACCCACTTCCAGGAGCCCAGCATCTCTGATCTGCGGCTGCTTAGCAGGGGTTACTGAGTGTCTCGTAGCAGCTTTGTTTCTGTTACTTAGCGCTTCCCCTGGCCCCCTTCTCGTACTCTGTTCATTCTTTTTCGGGCTGGTTGTTCCAGCCCCTATTCTCAATGGGCGAGCACTTTCTTCTTGCTCCTCTCGGCTTGGGTGGCGGCCCGGGCCACTCGATGCACGCCTTTCCCCCTAAAGCGCTTTCCGGACCTTGTCGGTCCTATTGGGCCTCTGGCTTTACTCGGCTCTCGCCCCCCTTTTGAAATCGCTGCTTCCCCCCCCCCGCCCTCCTCCACCGCCCAGCACCCGGCGCCCAAGCTTGCGCGGCAGCTTGCCTCTGATCCGCGCCCCCGCCCGCCATGCCGGGCGAAGCGGCGCCGCCGCCGCCGCCGCCACCGCGGCNAAAAAAAAAAAAAAAAAAAAAAAAAAAAAAAAAAAAAAAAAAAAAAAAAAAAAAAAAAAAAAAAAAAAAAAAAAAAAAACGCTGCGGCGGCGCGGCTCCGTGGCCGTGCTCGTGCTCCTCGCCGTCCTGGCCTGGCTCGGACGGGACGCGCTCGTGGTGCAGCGCCTCGAGCGCGAGCTCCACGGAGCCGCCGCCTCCGACGCCGCCGACGCCGCCGCCACCGCGCCCTCGCCGTGGCCGAGAGAGCCGGCCGCCGTCGCCTCCGCCCCCAACGTCGTCGGGGAAGGGCCTGCCGGCACGGCCGCGTCAGCCCGCCAGAACTCGGACGCCTCAGCTGCAGCAGCTGGCCGAGTGATCCCAAGTCACGCGGCGGGCCGACGAAGGCCGCAGGTGCGTCCGAGCTCGCTGCATTGCGCCGTGGCCGCCATAGTGGCTTGCCACTCAGCCAGCGGCGCTCTTGCAGTGTACGAGCTCCTTCATGCACTGGCCTTATGCTGGAGGTGCTCGCAAACAGGCAACGGCGGGCGCTGGTGGCAGAGGCGAGGACTCGTGCGCCGGGCGGCGCGTGTACATGTACGACCTCCCTCCGCGCTTCAACACCGACCTCCTCGCCGGCTGCGCCGACATCTTCCCCTGGACCAGGTACGGAACGCCGCATGGGGGCGGGGCATAGTCTGAGAGCCCCGCTTACGACCATGGCCAGCAGTGAGAGCGAGCCACGACTGAGGTGACCGCGATGCGCACTGCTGCAGCGCCTGCGAGCACTTCGAGAATGAGGGGCTGGGCGCCGTCACTGCGCTGGACTCTGAGGTACACTCAGCTGGGCCGCGAATACGACACCTCTGGCCGCAATGTTGCATGGACAGCAGCAGGTGCGCGCCTGGACGACTCATCCTAGCCATGTGGCTGCGCTGGTGGCCCACTCCAAGCAGGTTTTGGTTCCACGAGGGACGTGGTACAAAACGCACCAGTACTCGCTCGACATCATCTTCCATGCAATCATGCGCCGGCATGCCTGCCTCACCACTAATGCCGGTGAGGGCTCATAAGCGGATGCCCAAGAGCAACACGACGGGGCAAAGTCCACGGGTTCAACGCAGCTAGCCTGGCAGCGCGCCGTGATTGCCTCTCTGAACTGCGACCTGCGTTGGCAGGCGCAGCGGACGCTTTCTACGTGCCCTTCTACGCCGGCTGGGACGTCCTGCGCTGGAACCTCCGCCAATCGCCTGCGGCCGCCAAGGATGCGCTCGGTCAGGAGCTGCTGGCGTGGCTGGCCGACCAGCCGCCGTTTTCTCGCCGCGGCGGCGCCGATCATTTTGTGGTGCTCGGTAAAATCGCAGACGACTTCCGGCGGCAGCCTGACATGCCCGATGGGACGTGGGGCTCCAATCTGCTGTTTGCGGCAGCCATGGCGCCAGTCGCACGCCTCACGCTCGAGGCCTGGCCAGATGAGCAGGGCGACCACTCTGTGCCGCATCCTGTGAACTTCCACCCAGCTTCCGAGCGCGACCTTCGGCTGTGGCAGCGACGCGTCCTCTCTGTATGCACCAGCTGCCTTCGAAGCCCCTCTACCTCTGATGCCCACCCACCCTCAATCACTCTTGCTCAGTCTATCCTAACTCTCTGTTAGAGACTGACTTCTGTTGCCACGATCGCTGACTGCAGGCACAGCGGACGACCCTGGTCAGCTTCGCAGGCCTGCCGAGGCCAGAGGATGCGACCAGCATCCGGAGCATACTCATGGAGCAGTGCAGTGCGGCGGGGGCCCCGGCGTGCATGATGCTCCAGTGCCACGGCACTGCATGCTTGGGGCCTGAGGCGACAGTCGGCGACCTCTTCCTGCACTCCTCCTTCTGCTTACAGCCGCGCGGCGACAGCCCCACACGGCGCTCCGTTTTCGACGCTCTCCTTGCGGGATGCATCCCAGTGCTCTTCCACCCCCGTACTGCGTACGACCACCGCTGGCACCTCCCTGCTGACAACGCCACATGGAGCATCTTCTTCCCAGAATGGGTCGTCGCAGACCATGCCGTCAACATCGTTACCTCGCTCGCAGCTGTACCAGAAAAACGAGTGCATGCCATGCGGCGCGCCATTGTGCTGGACATCCTCCCAGGCCTGCTCTACTTCAAGCCTGGCGCCCGTCACCCATCTGTGCGAGACGCCTTCGACATTTCACTCGACCACCTTCTGGAAGAAATACACGCTCAAGCTCTCCACCTGACCACTGCCGCCGCCAACAGCAAAGAACGTCAGGGGCCACGTCGGAGTTGACCTCTCCCTTGCAGTCAAGCTTACTTAGAAGTCCGCATTTAGCAAAGATAGCCACTATTGTCCTCTTTAAGTGGTGCCTTCTCATGACTTTATTGACACTTGATGCTGACACCAGGATGCTTTGCAAACCAGCACCTTGGACTTGTACACATAAGCCTTAAAGCCTTTCTGTATACAACCGGCCCCTCCAGAAGCAGCCGGATTGTTCCAGCTTTTACCGCTTGTCATGAGCTTGACAGTCTGTGAATTCTGTTCTGCCGCAATCTGCGCTAATACTGTTGCTGCACCCAGGTAAGGGCGGCCCAGCCAGGGTAAGCTCCGCCGAGGGATATGCTGGAGGGAGCCAATGAGATGGCCTTGGCTATGTGATAAATTGAAAGTTGCAGAGGACTGTCCTTCGAGGCACAGTAACTGGGCAAGTGGTTGGCTAATAAGTACTACTGAGGCGCATACGAAGCGAGGCCGGTGACGCGGCGTAGGTCGAGGATGTTGCGGAAGCCCCAACCAGTGGCACCCTTGGGCACCTCTGGCCGGAAGCCCTCATACAGCTTGTACGCCACTTCACCGATCTCTGTAGGCGGCCAAGCTGCTGCCAGCTCCTCCATAGCCGCTGCAAGCGCAACTCCACCAAGGCTCAGCCCGTCAATGGACGGGTGTTATTATCACTGGTATCACTTCTAGTGTTTACAGCTGAGGGGCAACACGGTCTAGGGATTGGGCCAGCGGCTGTTAGTGGTGGCAACGGTGGTCATGACGTCCGACCTTGGCAGATGAGGAGGTCAGACTTGAAGGAGCTTTGAAGATAAGCATCGACGTCAGCAGGCGCAATAGGGCGGCCATTGGTCTGCAGCGCCCGCAGGCCGTCCTTGGTGCAGGCCGCTGGCAGGAGCAGCCCAAAGACCGGGACTTGCTCCATCGGCTGCCATCCCGAGCAGCCAGGGCCGACGCTGCCGGCTGCGCCAAGGCCGAGCCGTGCGGCCTTGGACTGCGCACAGTTGCTGGCGACGGCGCGCCCGAAGGTGAGAGCCTCGTGCCAGGCATAGCCCTCGGCTGCGGCTACGATGGAGACCCACAGAGTCAGCACCGGCATGCGGTTGATCACGACCTCTCTGGACAGGTCACTGGGCTGCAGCTTCAGACGCCGCGGCGCGATCGCCGCTGGCAGGCCCTCCTCGACCTTGGTCTTGGCCGGCGTCAGGGCTGGCCTGCCAGGCGGCGGGCCCGCTGTGCTAGCTTGCTGGGAGCGCTCCCGCAGCTCGTCCTGCGCGATGACCTCGTCCCAGAAGGCTGGGTCGTCGAAGAGGCTGTCTTCGTCATCGGCCAAGGCGCTGGACACGCCAGCTTCGGCCTTGACCGCAGCAGTGCTCGAGCTCTCGACCTCAGAGGAGCTCTTATCGGTCTTATCACCCTCCTCCTGCTTGACGCTGCGAGCCTGACCTGGCGCAGCTCTGGCCACCTTCTGCGGCGGCGTCGGCGGCGTCAAGTGCGCCGCCGCAGCTTCAGCCCCTGCTTCCGCGCCACCGCCGGCGCCGCCGAGGTCCCCACAAGGCCGCCCGCTGCTGTCCCTGGCTGCATTTACGTCGGGCTTGACTGGGCGCCCGCACTGGGCGCCGTCACGGTGGCCAGCAACGTCGGGGGCAGAGCCAGGCAACGGCCGCTTCTGCAGGCCCTCGCGGCCCATCGCCCTCGCTAAGCGGGCATTACGGACTCTCCACCTCCTGGCAGCCTGCTGCCGTCATAGCGAAGGCTGCTGGTCCCATGACCGGAAGCCATTCCATGGCGCCGTGAACGGCGGCGGCGGCGGCGGCGGCGGCGGCGGCGGCGGCGGCGGCGGCGGCGGC
>WELB01000014.1:908233-921199 GCA_009602725.1 Spirogloea muscicola
TTTTTTTTTTTTTTTTTTTTTTTTTTTTTTTTTTTTTTTTTTTTTTTTTTTTTTTTTTTTTTTTTTTTTTTTTTTTTTTTTTTTTTTTTTTTTCCTCCCTCCCTCCCTCCTCCCTCTCTCCCTCCCTGCTCCCTCGATCCCCTACTGCCTCCGTGTCCTCAGTGCTGGCAGAAGCTCCTGGTGATCTTGCCACCTCCCCTGGCGGTCCAAGCTCCCACACCGGGCCAACCAGGCCAGACAGGCGGCTCGAAGCACCCCCCGCCTTCAATAAGGCCTTGCTCGCGCTTCGCGCTTCCACGCCGGCACCGTAGCCTGGCGTCATGCAGTGGACGGCATCGGTGGCGCCGCGATGGGCCGGCAGCTCAAGAGGGGCCCATCCACCACCCTCCCTCTCTCTCTCGTCGCACTCGGCGGTGTCAGTCAGTGTTCGTTCCTCCTCTGCCTCTCTCCGTCTCCACCCCCTCCCTCCCCTCCCTCTTCCTTTCTTCTCCCACCGCCTCGCTTGCTAGCTCGTTCCATCCCTCTCTCCACTCCCCCTCTCGAGCTCTGCGCGCTCTCACTCGCATCGAACCCTCGACCTCGACCTGCCTCTGCCCCGCGCCTCTGCCCACCAGCGCCGCCTCCCTCCCTCCCTCCCTCCCTCCCTCCTCCGGGGGAGCCAGAGCAGCAGCCGAGCCCCGGGCCAGGTGCCGGCGCCCAGGTGCCCGCCCCAGGTGCCCCGCCAGGGAGCCCCTGCGGTTGGTGGGCCCAAGGCCGGGCCTTGCCCCCGCCGCCCGCCAACCGGTGCGCCTTGCCGCTAACTCTCTCCGACAGCTAACAGGCCCGGGCCGGCTGGCCGGCTGGCTCCGCTCCCCTTGACGGGGACGTTAGCGGGCAGGGCCAGCCGGCCCCCCCTCCTCCGCTGGTCAAGGATCTTGGGATCCGGCCGGCCCGCGCCGCACGTGGACCCGCCCGTGGCCACAGAGCGCGGCACGTGGCGAGCGGAGCCCCCCCCGGGCACTCTCCAAACCCCCGCCCTCCGACGACTCGGAAGTGCGTGCCGCTCCCGTTGACCCGCGGAGCGCTTCAGCCAATCGGAGTCCAGGAGCGGGCGACTTTCGCCAAGCGGACAGAGACTCCACCGGGGAGGGCATCCTCCCACTCCGCCAGGCCCGCCCGAGAGCGTTTGCGGCTCCGCACGCGGCATTTCGAGCGTCCCGGGCAGCGCTCGGCACCACTGCCGCTCGCCTCGCTCCGGTCCTGCGAGACAGGCACTTTCAGGCGGTCATCATGGAGGCCCAGTCGAATGGCCGATGGTTAACGTGGGACCCTCAAGAGGGAGCACAGGCCAACTCAGCAAGAAAGGGCAAAGTTGCCACTATAGTCAGCCACGCAGAAATCTCTAGTCAACACGCGCAGGTCAAGTGACTCAGCAGAAGAATTTGCTCCCCTCTCTCCCGAGGCAGCAGCCAAGGCACGGCCAGCATAGAGATGCAAGGCCTAAGCCTGGCATTGCTGCAACGTACTGCGCAGATGCATATTGAAAATGGAAGGATGATCGTGTAGCCACGGCTGCTGGTGCGGCTGCTATGTCAGCCTGTTGCAAGCTCGCCTCCTCTGCATCGGTGTGACTGACCTCACGCTGGTCCGATGAGCCGGCATTTTTGCGTCATTGTAATGTTACTTTTGTCTGTTGTGGTCAACCGTCTTAGCTCCTCCTCTTCTCCACTCAAAGTCCTCCATTAATTGTCTGCCCTTCATTGAAGGACCAGCAGATCGCCCTCGTCTCGGCGGTACAGACGCGAATCCGCTCTTGGTAACACACAGAGTTAGTCTGATAGCACACAGAGTTCAGCGCAGCACAAAAGCTCTGCCTGACCGCACACAGAGGCCGATCTAGGATAGACTAAACTCCGCCTGGTCGCAGACAGAGGCCGGACTAGCACAGGCTCCGTCTGGCCGCACAGAGCCGCAACCGTAGTGGGTGGCAGCCATAGCTAGGGCGCACAGAATGGGTGATCGCCCCAGCATCCATGATGTGCCGGGGCCTCCCTGGCTGGCGGGCCACGTCTCATCGTGGTGACAACCGACTCCTACGACCGCTTGCACCCCTCGCAATGTGCCTCCAAGGCTGGCTATTCGGTGGCCTGCGCAGCCCGGGCCAAGGGATTGAAGTACGCTGACCACTCACGGGAGGACGAAATCATCCTGCTCGCCATCGACAGCCACGGTTTGTTGGGCGCTCGGTGGCTCGAGCTGCTCAACCAGCTCTGGCGCCACGCCATCTCCCGCCGCTACCATGGGGAGCCGGCGGATTTTCATGGTAGCAGGCTCGCTCGCACAGGTGTATCGAATGCGCCTGTCCGTCTCGCTGCAGAGGTCCATGGCTCGGGCAATGCATCTGCGTGCCGGTCGTGCCCTCGCTGCGGCCTCCGGCTCTGGCCTGGGGAGCCGCTACCAGGAGCCCAATTTCTCCGACCTGCGGCTGCTTAGCAGGGGTTACTGAGTTTCCCGTTGCGTCGTCTTGTGTCTAGCTGTGTACATTTCCATTTCGGCATCTATTTGGCTATTTGAATTCTGTCCAGTCTTTGAGGGCTGGCCTCTGCCAGCCCCTCTTCTCTATGGGCACGCAATTTCTTCTTTACAGAGAGGCTCCAACGGCCCAATAGGCTGAGTCAGATGGCTACCCAACCCGACCCGCTGATTAACCACATCATTACATTCAACACGAAGAAGCCGAGGCTGTTACGTCGCAGTTGACAAGTATTACTATAGGAGCATTCAATTTTGAACGTCGAACAGGGACACCGCTCGACACGCGAGCTGGAGCAGAAGGTTAAGCTACCCAGCCCATATGCTCTGAATGTGTAGTGCGAGTAGACGGACTCATCCTTCACCAGATGGCCGGCATACTTCAGTTCCTTGGCCCCGGGTGGCATTGACAGCCACGTGCTCTGCCCCTCAACGGTGACGTGACCGGGCTGGTGTAGTCGAAAGCGTCCGTGGTGACCACATCGGCAACGATGCGGTGCCCTTTGCCGGTCGTGGCGGCCACCAGGTTGACACGCCTTTTACGGGGTGCGTCGGCCCCTGCAGGGCAGTGATCTAGCTGATGACTTCGGCAGCTAGTACACGAGGCGACTCCTCCAGCTGCTGACAATCTCTCCAGCCGTTGCGGCTGCAGATCGGGGGTGATTGAGCAGCCTAGTGGTCACTTGCTTTCCAGCGTGGTCAACGACGTCCAAATCTCTTTGAACCTTGCCCATTTTTGGGCTAGCCTTTCAGTGTCATCGTAACGAGCAACTGATGGGTGACCGGGTGATTGTTCTAACGGCTGGGGGTTAGCAGCCGGAGTTGGACGCTAACTTGTAGTGCAGCATCTGCGCGACTGTCTGTTACATTGGAAGGAATTCACGACTAGACTAAAACGTTTCTACGTACTTCTGATAAGTGACGTGTCCGTCACACCAGCCATTGCCTTAAATTGGAAGAATTCTTTCATTTTATTACGGGGCATTGACGGGGAGAGTTGGCATGGCGGTGGTGGCCAACAAATGGGTACTTTGTCGGTGGTAGACCTTAATGCCGTGAACAGGTCGTGGACGGGTAGCTACCGACAGAAAACCGTCGGTAGCAGAATTTTGATGTCTTGCTTTTTGCGCAATCCGGCCACTCCAGACCTTGTCCATTCTTTAGGGGGTGGCCTCTCACAGCCACCATTTAACTTGGAAGCGCTGTCCTCCCTCACAATGTCTCTCCTTCTTCTCCCATGATGCGTCACTCAACCTGGCACAGTCGGAGTGGTGCCCCTTGGTTAGAATGCGAAACGGAGAACGGGGGTCTTGCAGTCCATTGGGCTATATCTAAAGGCATCCGGGATAGGAAGGATTGAACTTTGTCGCCACCCTCAGACCCCAGAAGCTTGTCACTGCAGTATCCGCTGCGTAGAATGCCACTGCAGCCCCATCCCAATGCCTTCTCCGCTTTCCTGAGAAACAGCTCATCCAATGTAATACGATGGCCGTGAGAGGCCAGCCCAAAACCTATACGTAGCCTGGGCTGCCTTGCTCTGCCGGCAGCCCGGGTATGGCTTTCCGCAGCATTCGTGACAGCACTTTGTACATGGGCCACCCAGGTCCTCCATCACTCAATCCACGTCTTTCCATCTAGCCGGTACTCGCACCGTAGAACACGTAGCTCTCTGAAAGGCTTCCAATGTGCGTTGTGCTATCCGTCTCTTCTGGACCTTGTCATTCTTTTGTGGCTTGGCCCTTTGCAACCCTCAGCCCCTTGGGTAGAGCTACGTATCTACGTTTCTAGGGAGAAAAAACTATTTCAATGTACGGCAATGGCTGGAAGAAGCAAAGGAATGGATAAGATCTGGAATGGCGGGAAAGCGCTAAAGCCCGAACTAGTCTTCATGACTTTTGCAAGTTGACGCTCAAAAATTTCTAGGAGCAAGTGCAGATTCGCATTACTAGAGGGCAGAAAAGCGTCGTCAGAATGGGCGAGCGCTTTCCACGGCTAGTCAAGGTGAATGGAGTGTATTCTGAGTGGTGAAGAGCCTGAGTGGCCTCGTACAAAGGCAAGCACATTGACAGATGTACATCACCTGCTGCTAAGCTGACCCGCTCAGTAACCACGAGTCAGCACATAGAGGTCGCTAACTGATGCCTGAACACCGAGGTGGATTATACCCCTAGAACTGGGCACTTGGGCTTTATAATCTGACATTGGGGCTTATTTCTGAGCGGCGCGGGCAGCAGGATGGGTTGTGCACCGATGCCATTCGTGGCACAAGAAGGCCATGTTCCCTGACCGAAAGTGGAGGTACCGTGCTCGCAATTTCCTTCACACCAAGCAGATGAATGACGTGCCATCATGTCGACGTGTGCAGCCACCTCTGTTTTCTTTCGTTAAAGAGCAGTAAGTCAAAGGCGAGGGCGGGGCGCTGTAGAAAGCCAGCTCAAAAACAGATGGGCACGAGGGGCCCTGGCTCTGTAGGCATCTGGGCTGGCTTCTCACAGAATTCTTCTTCCTCATCACAGCCATTGCCTTAAATGGATGAGTCTTTCTCAGCGTCGTCGACAGTCTCCCATGTCTTCCCACTGGCTACTTTGGGCCTTGTTCATTTCCGCGCTGGTGATGGACGTCCATGGGGCGTTCGACAGTCGGTGGCTGGACCTCCTGTAGCGGCTTGCATGGCGGGCCATCAATTGTCAGCAGGGACAGCAAGGTGGGCTGCCCGGCTTCAACGCCGGCCGCCTGGTCGCTTGCCAGGTGTTCCGCATGCGGCTGTCTATCACCTTCCAGCATTCCCAGGCTCACGCACTGCACTTGCGGGCAGGCCGCGCTTTGGCTGCTACTGCTGGGTCTCGTCGGGGTGCCTCTTTTCCAGCTTCAACTTACTCCGACTTGCGGCTGCCGACTGGGGGTTACTAAGCCTCCACTCTTGCATAGCTGTGTCGTTTTGGCGCCTTCTGGCTTTTTGGACCTTGTCCATTCTCTCTGGGCTGGTGTTTCACAGCTCCCGCCCTCTTCGGAAGAGCTCAAATTTCTTTTCTTGTAAGCTGGCATTCCTAGCCCTCCACCTTTGAAAGAGCTACTTTTCCTCTGCTCACTTCGAAGCGCCGGCCTCCTTTGCTGGCATTGCCTTGATCCAATACGGCATCTCGGGCTGACCATACCAAATGATACACCTCCGTAGGTGGACTTCAGAGACTACTGCACCTGGCCTTTGTGTGTATCTAGTCTCTGCTCTTTTGCCGCGTGATACCTCCTAGCGTGCTACTTTCTCGTCTCCAGCCCTGCTCAGATGTGCCGCGCATGTTGCCGCAAGGTGCCGATTTCTGCTTGCATGCGGATGTTGACCTTCTGCAACTTGATCTTTTGTTGCTCCTCGTTGCTGCACGACAGAAGGTGGCTTCTTGTTTAGTCACAAGTACAAGGACCACCCGGCGGGTGCAGCACTTCCTGGAGGCTCGGTGCCTTCCCGGTGGCTCAGTGCCTTCGGGTCTTGTGTCCTGCTACCGCATGCTGTTATCTGTGTCCCTACAGCGGTCCCAGGCGCTTGCTTTGCATCGCCGGGCCGGTCGCGCCCTTGCTGCAGCCTCTGGCTTGCGCAATGGGGTTGCTCTCCTCCTCTCAGCTCATTTGACTTCCTACTGCTGACTCGGGGGTACTTACTAAGAGCGCCCTGGCTGCCTAGCCTGTGGTTCCGTCATAAACATCTGTGTGCATCTGGCTGGCTTTCACAGCCGCTGTTTTGATATCAGCAGCCGCATCTCTTGGTCGACTTTCCCTCAGCGAAGAGTCCTTGGTCGAGCTCACACCTCATCGGCCTCAATGACAGACAAACTAGCAGCAGCTGCATCTAGGGATGAGTCAAATGGCACTGGTATAATTGCCAGTGCCATCATTGTGCGTGCAAGTACAATGAAGTTCAGGTGACCTCGTGGCAATGGGTGCCCATACAGAAAAGGACGTGGCTCACGCCTCTCGCTTGCTGATGACTGACTCGGCATATGATATTCACTCTCGTCGCTATCCTTCAGCGATACTGGTAAGGGCTGGTGTCTCTCGGTTTGTGCCAACCTTGTGGCGCTTGTTGATGTAGGTGGGCACTGATGTAAGTGGCAGCGATGCACTTAGTCAAACATCGACAATGAGAACTAGTAGTACATATATAGCTCAATACCCGCTTATCAAGCACTTGACAAGTAGGACATATGCTTATCCATGCCCTTGCCTTTCCCTTTCACAAGGCATTTCATCAAGAGGGGCTGATTGCTGGAGCTTTGGAGATCAAGATTTCCGTATGCTACTACTACATGAGCTTCATGAATCTCCCTGAGAACTTGTAAGCGGTATTACACTTCACTCCACCTTGACTCCTTTTAAGTAACAGCTGCTCAGTCAGAGGTGCAGTTCTTGCTGCCAGTGGAAGAGCTCCATCTCCGGCATAGTCTCATAACTGTGGGACAAAGCGCTAAAGTAAGAGATGTGTAAGATTCGATAAGCTCAAGTGGACAGTAAGCCGTACGCCAGGTCATAGGATGTAAATAGCTCAAATCAACTCACTCAACAAGCATGATACTATATGACTGATATGTCAATAATGTAGGCTTGTTAATTGACCACTCGTTTGTGCATGGAACGTAGACTTACAAGTGACACAAGAAGTAGGTGTGCCCATCCTCAGGATGTTCTGCTCATAATCTTCTGGAGCAACTTTTAAGTCCTGCCAAAGCACATCAGAGCCAAGTCAGCTTGGAGGACTGAGGTCTGGTTAAGCAAACATACACTTGACGAATCATACATGTGAAACCCAGCCTCAATGTGCACAGACCTGCTAACACCAATCTCAGGTATCAGCTCTTTCAGCATTCAGCAATTGATGCTCCTGTATTGAGTTGCCGGTGAAAACGCACTTAGCAACCGTGGTGGATGTGTTGGTGGTTTCTGAAGCTCAAGATGACAACTCAGCCACTAAGCTGCGCTTGTGAGCACACAAAGTGGACCAGTGCCCCTCCCAATGACACTGCGAAGGCACTGAGGCCAATCCTCTTGTGACAAACGTCACAGGTGGAGTCCTCAGTCAAGAGCACGAAGCGCCTCTGCAGTAGCAGCACTTTACTTCTCACCTGGTCCCAACCAGTCAGGACCAGGGATCAGTTCTTGAGGCTCCATAACAACAAGATCATCATGCCCTCAAGGCGTCAAAGTAGCACAACGCCTCTGCAGTAATCAACAGTCAGAGGCAACATACACCCAGGGTTCTCGTACATCTGCAAACCATGTGCATGTCAAATGACTGCTGATTGTTTGCCGTTATTTTGACCGTGCCTGCAAGTTGTCAGTTCGGCGTAGTCCTTTCACCACAGCTGAGTTGTGGCGGGTGTCTCCATCTTTCAGAAGCTTTGGCTGCAGGAAGACCAACAGCCGCTGCAACAAAAAAGTGAACCGTGTAAGCAGAAACTACGACGACTTCCTCGAGCTCACTTTCATACATTGGTGATCACAAAAGACAATGATAGAAAGCGAGAGAATCTGACTTTATACCCTCAAGTGCTGCGGAGTCTGAGACATGTGGAGTCCATGTACCCAAAGTCTTCATGAATGCAAACGCAAAGCCCAAGACTTTGCAAACTTTGGGCTGGGATTTGGCCACCTTACCTGTAGATTAACCTCCCCAGGCACTGCAGCTAAGGCCACTAACATGTTGAGTGCACTCCATCTCCTGTCAAGAAGCCTCAGTGCCTCCTCCAGCATGACGTCTCCTCTAAATGACTTGCCAGAAGTCGAATCATTGCCCACGTCCTCATTGGCCCCCATCACCTCCTCCTGACTCCCCAACCTGTTGCTAAAGGCTTCAGTTTTTTGTGACTCCACATGCAGTGTGGAGTCACGACTTGGCTCCACCTTTATAAGAGTCTTGTCACTTTCCATAAAGTCCTGTCGTATCTCCTCCATCCTTCGACTCTCAGGACGTGTTTGTCCAACAACCGCTTCCATGATGCCGTCTACAATTTTGTCATACTCCGTCAAGGCTGATGCTGGCTGAACATAGATCTTGAGCAGCATCATATGCAGATTGTTCCCTGGAAAGCCGGCCTCGTCCACTGGCCAAGAAACAAGCTGTGGCTTTCTTGGGTCCTCCCTGGTAGGAACCTGATCGCAATAGGCCACCACCCTCTCAAAGTCCTCCAGCTATTGCAGGACAAGGAGTGGAGCTTTGCTCAGCAAGAATTCTGTAGTGGGCATGATCAGCAATCTGGAGAAGACATCTACACCTCGTTTTGGCCAGAGAAGAATAGCTCAAGCACCTCCTCTGAGGCCCTGCTCCTAACAAGCACAACATACATCAGGACAAACATACATAACACCAGCCTTGCTCCATATGAGCCCAATATATCAAAGTGCCATGATCACAGTCTCACTCATTCCTTGTGATTGGACCCACTTCGCACCTTCCTGGCAAGGATGACGAGTACCACAAAATGTTGCTGAAGGGCCGAAAAAATCAGTGACCTTTCCAGGAAGAGCTTGTCCCTTGGAAAGTGAGGGAGGATAGATATAGCGTCATACAGAAAAGGAGGGCCACTCAGAGCTGCTACAAGCTTCTTGCGAGCATCACTCATCATACTCCTGTCAGCAGGGCTGTCTCCTTGATTGGCCTCCCGCAGCACAGCCTTCAGGTGAAGGAGGATCTGCAGTAGTCAAGAGCTGACATTAGCGAAGTTTGTTGCCATTGCTTAAGTGAAAGAATGTCTCAAATCTGCAGACTCGTGCCAGATGTGGAGTAGGTGGTATGAATTTCCACATAAGATTAATGGAGTCTTCTGTCATCCTGCTTTGACTGGCGTTCCGTGCACGATGCACGAAGTGAAAGAGTTAAAAGGCTTCTCTTCTTAGGAGCTACATTTAAGTAGTGTTCTGCTTACAAGTCTGGTTTGGAGTTCTCGCTGTGGAGTACTAACTCCATTCGCACTGCTGCCGACCAGGACTGCCTCCAGGTAAGAGGACTGCAACTGGGGGGCAAATTGCTTCAATTGCTGCAAGGCAATGTCTGCCACAAATGACTTGATCATGTAAGGGCAGATCCAGAGAGAGGCGACGTTCACAAGCCACTACGACTAGATCAGACAGCCTGTCTACGTCTTGTCAGACTCATTAGTTGTGCTGTTTTGGGCGATCTGCCAGTCTGCTTAGGCACGTGCTGTTAATTAATGCAGCTGTAAAATAAGCAGGCCCTATGATACTCCAAGGTGTACTGATCAACGAGTGTGAATCAAGGCATTAACGCCCTTACACAACATAATTGCATGATAACATCACAAGATCGACCTTAACATCGTACCTGGAGGCAGGGGTGGATGTATGGATGCTAGCAGGGAGAATCCTTGCTCAGGATGCTTTTGCAGCAGCCAAGCCAGGTTGCCAACAAGCACGTCCCGGTCACCCTGCCCCAGTGCCTGTCAAATGGTCAACCCTCTCCAGAGGTAACACATCAGAAATTCCTGCCTCTGTAGCCTCTGTTGCATCTGTAGCTTCAGTATGGCACAACTGGTGCTACACCAAAGTCTAGAAACAGCCGCAACACAAGCTTACAGAGGTCCAACAAGATCTAGCATAGAAGTTTCAGCCTCAGTTATGTCCATGACAGCTTTGCAATAAGAAGAGGTTCACCTTGAGGTAGTCCAGTAAGGCTGTCAGCTGCTCAGTAGTGGCCGCACCCTCCACTTGGTCGTGCAGCAGCTGCAATGCTTCTTGGTGCAGCCCGTTGGCTTTATAGAGCTGCACCAGCAGCTGTCTGCCGCCACCTCTGACCTCCAAGAAGCTCCGGCAAGTCTCCACGTCGCAGTAATTTGGGGCGAACAGGAAAGCTGCCACTGACGCTGTGTCGGCCTCCGTCTGCAGAAGGACTTGGAGCAATGCTGTGTCAAAGACTACTGCGGCGGCTCTGGCGACAGAGGGCCCCTCTGCTGTCCCGCCAGCCTCCAAGTCGAGGGCCATCGAGCCACTCCTTGACTCGCCTTGGCCGCCTTCTAGCACCTCCTTGATCATCTGTGACGTCTCCTCCACATCGACCCTTTCGACGACCGCCCTCCGCCGTCGCTTGAGGCTCCCGGCAAGAGCCAGCAGCGCTCGCCTGATGTTGGCAGGGGTCAAGCCCGACACGCCCACAGATGCTTGCTCCTGCCCTTTGAGAACCTGGGCAGCTCCAAGGACTGTGAGGGCTCTGCGCGGGAGGATGAGGGAGGGGAAGAGGGAGAGGAGGGAGACGAGGTCCATGGAGGACGCATCATACTGCTCCATGGCCGCCACAAAATCGCCCTGCTGGAAGAGTTGCTGTCCGTACCTGCACATCACAGCACCCAGCATATACCACTGAGACAGTCATTTGCATACCATCCAATATTTAAGCGATTGTTCAGGCTGTGTTTAAGATGTAAGTTTCTAACAATGAGAGGCTATGTTACGAGTGGGTTAGCAGACAGATTGAGCAGTCTGAGAAAAACTGCAGCCAATAGTTTTCCAAAGGCTGCACCTCCTGTGGATGGAGTCCTCTTCTGAAGCCCTCAGCGCAGCGTCCTCGGGAGGGAGGCGCTGGCAGAGGGCCAGCGCTTCCTCAAACTTCCCCAGGCCTGCCAGCTGGCTCACCTGGCAAAGCCGAAGGAAGAGGGTCAACTAGCTCCATTGTACACTCTCAGTATGCTGCCGCAATTGTGCGCTCGTGTCTTGACACCTCTCAGGCTCAAGCCACGTAGCAAGATGCTCTTGATTACTCAATGCTGCCTGAAATTAACTCTTGATTTGCAATTACCGCACGCCGCACTAATGTCGTACATATCCTGTCTGCAATATCAGTCAAGGGCAAGCTCACCTGCACGCCCAACGGCACCGGCAGCAGCCGCCAGATGGTGGACTCGGAGGCAGCCAGGACGCCAGCTTCATTGGCCGCCAGCACAGTGACACCCCTCACAGCCAGGGTCTGGACGAGGGCATGTGGAGGGTCCAGGCTGCGGACCTGGCCAAGGAGGCCGCCGGCAAGTACGCTTGTCATCGCCGGAGCCAGTGGTCTGCGGCAGCAAAGTCGGCAAGGGAGGAGGGCCGAGTCGGCGTACGCAGGCTGCGGACTGTTCCAAAGCTCCTCAGTCGAGTCCACCGGGACTACAGAGGCATTGTATGACAGCACGTACCTAAATTGATATATCAGATCAAACAAGATGGTGCCAAGATTGACCTTGATGACGGACTCCTGCATCCGGGAGACATACTTCAATAAAGCGCGAGAGAAGGCCGAGGGCGTATGGTTCGACCACCGCGACAGCCAGCGGCGCCTCAGACCAACTCAGACCTCCGTGGCCAATTGGCCTGCCCCGCCAGTCCACGAGCACGCAGATACTGTCCTGCAAATATTCAGCCAGGCCTGAGCTGCCGGCAGCAACTCAAGCAACACCAAGAAAAGCTCTTGAAGTATTTCTACAAGGATTCTGCCTGGGTAATGTATACAACTGAAGCGGTACATCGATAGTAAAACATTCAATTGGGTGATCACCAATGTCGCTAGTCCTCTAGAGCAGACCTTGCAGCTGATAACCTGAAGAGACCCGAAGTGAGCTAGCAACTGGCCCATCAAATAGTCATGCTAGTACAGAACACCTTGACACTGATGCATGCACCAGTGCAGGTAGATAGGGGCCGCTGGGTGTGGAGCCCGGGCCCAACCTTGCCAAGCAGGAGACTGCCGCCAGCGTGCACGACCAGCGGCGAAGCGGTGTAGCCGGAGGGAAAGATGTTGGACACAGTGCCCGTGTGCACGTCGAGGATCACGTACTCGCGTCGGATGGCCAGGCAGAGGCGCTCCGCAGCCGGGCCGGCCCATGCGAGCGCCTTCACCACGTCGGGCGCAGCCATCTCCTTCACCTCTTGCAGCTGCCGGCTCACGCCTGGACGCCAGGGTGCGCACACTCTTGAGATGTGTCGGAAATCATCATTTTGACAAATCTTATACAATTAAAGCAGGTAAATGCACTGGCTAGACAGCCAACTTATGCCACCAATTATACTTCAGATCCTAAAGCTGAGAAGAAAAGGTAGAATTCGCGGTCAGCATGATTGTAGGCGGCCATAAGACTCTCGCGAGGCAACTAGCAGCTCCGCTTCTGCAACCATCGGCCGGCACAGCCACGCCAGGAGCTCGGCAGCCAAGCAGGGAGCTCGACACAAAGCACGGCTGTCCAAGCACGAGCCGGTGGCAGAGCGAGAAGGTCTAGCGGCGTAGACCGCCATGGCTGCACCAGGCCTCCCGCAGCAAGGACTGAGGCCTGACGACGACAGCAGCGGCCAGCGCTCAGTGAACTGCGGGGCGAATGGCGCACCGTCGAGGCGATAGATGAGGAGGCGGCGGCGGGGGCCGGCGACGGCCAGCGCGCCGGAGGGCGCGTGCCAGGCGTAGGCGGCGGCGCCGCGCGCGCGCGGCGG
>WELB01000014.1:921592-934092 GCA_009602725.1 Spirogloea muscicola
CATCGCCGGCGCCGCCTCCGCCAGGCGCGCCGCCGGTGGCGGCTCGGCGACGGCCTCGGGAGGGCGGGCCTCGTTGGGCCCGGCGCCCGGCGGCCAGATATGGCGGCCAGGGCGGCGGTGCCATCGAAGGCGCCGTCGTCGGCTCCTTCCGCACCGGCGGCGGCTCCCTCGCTCAGGCTCCGCGCTGCGCAAGGCCCCCCGACGCCTTGGCGGTGACGCGGCGGCGGCGGCGGCGGCGGCGGCGGCGGCGGCGTCGGAGGCCCTGAGAGCGCCCATGGGGCATGCGGTCTTCGAGGCGGCCATTGCAGTGCGCGGCTGCGGCGGCACCGTGACCAGTGCCGTGCTGTGGCGCAGCTCCGTGCTCGTCGGCTGCTCCGACGGCTCTCTGCGCGTCTTCCCCGCGCCCGCCACCGCCGCCGCCGCCGCCGCCGGCGGGCCCAGCTACGGCAATGACCACCGCCACGGAGCCCTGCTGCCGCCCTCCGCTGCTGCCGGCCCCGAGCCGGAGACGCCGGCGCCGCATGAATCTGGCACTACGCCGCCGCGGCAGAGGTCCCTCAGGGCGGCCCTGCGGGACGGCCTCCGCGCCTTCAAGCGCGGCGACCAGGCCAAGTACCAGCTGCGACTGCCGCCGCCGCCGCCGCCGGCGCCGCCTCCGCTGCCTGACGCTAGCCAGCCGCCGCCACCGCCGCAGCCCTCGCTCTCGTCGCCGGCTGCCAGCCGCACCGTCACGGGCTTCGCGACCAAGGCCGTGGTGCAGCTGGACGTGGTGGACCCCGACGGCCTGCTCCTGCACTTGGCCGACGGCGTCGGGCTGCACGCCCTCCCGGGCCTGGAGGCGGCCGTGCAGCAGCTCGACGAGACGCGCGGAGCGTACATGTACGCCTGGGACGGCCACGCCAGCCGCCTGTGCGTCGTCAAGGACCGCCGCCTGCTCCTCTACAAGCTCGACTGTGAGAGCCCTCGCTCGCCGCGGCGGCCGCAGTGAGAGCTGCCAGAGCCCGACCTCCGGAGTCGCTTGCTAAACCCTCGAATCTAAACCCTGAACCACCAACGATGTACCTTGCGTGCCGCCCCTGGCAGGCAGCGGGAGGCGCTTCGCAGACTTCCTTGAGCAGCGCGCGCCCGGCATCGTGCAGGCCGCGGCATGGTGCGGCCCGCGCTCGCTCTGCCTTGGCCTGGGCAGCAAGTACGTGCTGATCGACACCGAGGACGGCTCTGCCATCGCCGACGCCGCGCCCTGCAGCCAGCCGGCGCCCTGCCTGGCTGTGCCTCTGGGGAGTGGGAGTGGCGTGCTGCTGCAGCAGGTCCATTGCAGCACCCTCTGCAGGCGCCAGTTAGCAATGCCTGTCGAGGTGTGGCGGTCAAAAGCTGATGCCTCCGATGGCGGTGTTGTGCTGCGGCTACACAGGAGGGCGCGGGGGTAGTGCTCAGCGTGGACGGACGTGCGGAACGTGGGGAACGGCTTGAGTGGCGGGAGGCACCCATTGCAGTCGCGGTGTCGCCACCGTACGCCGTCGCCCTTCTCCATTCGGGCACTGTGGAGGTGAGGCTACATGCCACCACTTGCCGACTCGAAGTTGCCGGGCCCAGCACCTGCCTGCTTGAAGGTGGCAGCTGCATTGGTGGTGGCTGTCATAATAACGTCGAGCCCTGTGGAAGGTCGCATTGTGGCACTTCCCATGTTCTACTGGCGGCTTGCAGTCTTGCCACACCTCTCACGGTGGGCCTTGCGCTGTGCCAGGTCAGGCTGCTGGAGCCGCCCTTCCCTCTCGTCCAGACGATGGTGGTAGCCGACGGCCTGCGGCTCCTCGCCATTGACAGCGCTACGGGTGCGGTCCTTGCCAGCAGCTCCGCCGATGTCCACCTACTTACGCTGGTGCCTCTCCAGCAGCAGGTGACATAAGATTGAGGACTACGCGGTCAAGTCGCACACTAATAGGCTGTTGTCATGGGTCTCATACGGCACTACTGCAGCTGCTAACTTGGATAGGAAGTGGATGATATTGGGCTGATGCTGGCTTTGCTCATCCGCTGCTCAATCGTTGGAGCTGACGGGGGCAAGCGCGCCGCCACCCTGCTCTCACTTCGGCGACGGCCGCAGGTCGAGCAGCTGGAGGCATCGCACGAACACAAGGAAGCATTGACGCTGTGCAAGCATCTGCCGCTCGAGGAGCGGCCTCGAGCAGAGGCGCATGTCCATGCCAGGTGCCCTGCTTGCTTGACTGCAGCTGTCCGTCAAGTGCCACAAAGGGTCCCGGTGCTTTCCCTCATTTTTAGTTCTGCTTCAGGCCACTAAAATCAGAATCAGGCAACCAAACCTGGCCATCTAACATGGCTGGACCCTTACCTCAAATCTATCCTCGACCGTGGAAGAATGAGTTGCTGCGCAAATTGTTGCGGTCTGCGCCAGTTGCTTTCACTTTCCTATGTCTTGCACCGTTCTGAGAAGCACGCTGGATCGCGGGGCCATTCCTGCAGCTTTGGGCAGCACCTATTTCGCAAGGGCGACTACACTGAGGCACTGGCGCAAGTGGCGTCATCATCGCCAGACCTTTCTATGGTGCTTGCGCTCTACCCCAACATTTGCCAAGTGCAGCCTGCCCAGAACGACGATGGCGTCGGCGACCCCTCCACTGTGCCGGTGCTGCGCTTGCCTGGCTCGCTACTAGCCGCTTTGGGTGGCGCATCGGTCAGCGACAATGCACTCGGCGGTTGCCGAGCCAAAGATGACGTTGAGGCAAGTAGCCCCCAGGAAGCGCTGCAAGCATTGAGGAGCTACCTCCTCCAGAAGCGGCTGACGGTGCTGGAGGCTGTAGAGGCAGAGGCACGGGCTGCGGACAGCGCTGGAACAGTCCCAGTGCCGGCCGCTGCTGACCACGATGGGCCAGGAGCAGTGGCTTGCGCCAAGGAGCTGGGCGGAGGCAGCACGGCGGCTGCGGCGGCTACTCTACTGGACACGGCGCTGCTGCAGGTGCACCTGAAGCTCGGTGGTGAAGGTGGGGGGACAGCTGCCGCTGAGCACCTCCTGCTGGGCCAGAACTTTTGCGATGCAGCTGTGAGCGAGGCCGCGCTCGTCTCGGCAGGGCGGCGCGACTTACTCGTGCCGCTTTACCGGAGTCGCGGCTTGCACAAGAGGGCGCTGGCCATGCTACGCGAGTCAGCTGCAGAGAGCTGCCATGCGGACGGTGAGGCCGCAGTGCAGGCTATTGTGACGTACCTTCGCAAGGTTGGCCCCGCGGAGCAGGAACTGGTGCTGGAGTCCTCCACGTGGCTCCTTGCCGAGCACCCCCAGCTGGCACTTAACCTTCTCCAAAGTATGAAGCCCGCCATCGCCCCAGGTCTGCTCTGGCCCCTGACCCTGAACCTTGAGATATGCTAGAAGCAGACAGACACACCTGCCCAGCACTGCAAGATTACATTATAATCACTTCTCTTCATAGCCCATGACTTCCATATTTACCAGCATGTTGACAAAAGTGTTCCTTGGTCTGAAACTCTCATAGTTTCCCACGTAAAGGCATTTCAGGAGTTGTGGCCGACCACCTGGAGCAACATGCCCTGGCCCTGAGACCCCTCTACCTCGAGGCTGTGCTCAGGAACCGGTCCGGCGAGCGCAAGGATCCCGGGCATCTAGATGAAGCGGTGCTTGCCCACTCCTCAAGTGTCACAATCTCTTGCACAAGTCGCTAATGGCCAGATTGGACTTGTGGCCATGCATCCAAGCGGGTGCCAACCTTTCGCCGTTGCTCAGTCTCCATCCACTGCTACTGATGCTTGTTGTGGCTGCTGGTTGACTGCCCGAAGACTTATCTACAGTCATGTGTATAAGAGACCTGTCAAACATGCCATAGTTGCAGCCAAGTCATAGACAGCGAGTCTCTGCAATTTGACTGAGAGACCAGCGTGCTTCTTCTTGGTTGGCAGGGCCATCTTCCAGGCATGCCGCTGAGCCCAAAGGACCGACCCAACAGCCTGCCCAGCAACACGGGCAACTCGGCCGTATACATTGAGACGACGGACCCGCTGCAGGCATATCGGGAGGGCGCAGAGCGTGGGGTGGCTCAGGACCAATATGACCTCGGGCTCTGCTACGAACGGGGTCGTGGAGTCGCTGCAGACCCTTGCAAGGCGGCAGCGTTGTACCGCCGGGCGGCAGAGGGTGGCCATGCCAAGGCGCAGTGCAATCTAGGCGTGCTCTATGAGCTTGGCGAGGGTGTAGTGCCAGACGCAGGCGAAGCTGTGGCATGGCACAGGAGAGCTGCGGAGCAGGGTATCGCGCAGGCGCAGTTCAACCTTGGTGCCTCGCTGGAGCATGGCCGCGGTGTGGCGCAGGACGCCACTGAGGCTTTGCGATGGTACCGTGCCGCCGCTGAGCAAGGCACCGCCCCGGCCATGGTCTGCCTCGCCCTGCTCTGCTGCGACTGTGCCGAGTCTGTGAAGTGGCTGCGTGCCGCCGCGGCCCTCGGGAACCTGGACGCAGAGTGCCAGCTGGCGCTGAAACTCTTCCTGGGCGAGGGCGTGCCTGAAGACCACGCCGAGGGCATACGGCTGTTGCAGGCGAGCACGGCACGCGGCCACGCAGAGTCACAGTATCGCCTCGGGGACTGCTATTATGAGGGCAAGGGCGTCAAGAAGGACCTCTTGCGTGCCACAGAGCTTTACCGCAAGGCTGCCGAGCAGGGCCAGAGCGGCGCAGCTTACAATCTGGGGGTGTGCTACAAGCACGGGCGCGGTGTGGAGGCAAGCCCGGAGCAGGCTGCAGAGTGGTACCGCTCGGCAGCCGAGGCTGGCCACATGTATGCACAGTTCAATCTAGGCGCGAGCTACGAGCGAGGCCGCGGCGTGCCCAAGGATGCTGTAACAGCGGTGCAGTGGTACCGGCTGTCAGCGGCACAGGGCTGTGCTATGGCGCAGTGCAACCTGGGAGCGTGCTTGGCGTCGGGCCGCGGGTGCGAGCGCGACGAGGTCGAGGCAGTGGAGTGGTATCGGGCGGCAGCGGAGCAGGGTGTCGCAGTGGCGCAAAACAAGCTGGGCGCATGCTACGACGAGGGCAAGGGGTGCGAGGTGGACATGGTTGCAGCAGCAAGCTGGTATCAACGTGCTGCAGAGCAGGGCCTGGCTGCTGCTCAGCTCAACCTGGGCATGTGCCATGCAACTGGCAAGGGCGTGGCGCAGGAGTGGGGGGCGGCAATGTCATGGTACCGCGCTGCGGCAGAACAGGGCGACGCGGAGGCGCAATACTGCCTCGGGCTGTGTCATGAGCAGGGCCTGGGCCTGGCCAAGCGCGGCGTGGTGGCAATGCAGCACGAGATGAGGGAGGCGATGCGGTGGTACCAGGCTGCAGCAGATCAAGGCCACGAGGCTGCGCTGGAGCAGATGATGGCTGCCGCGCTAAAAAGTGCCTCCTCTAGCCAGAATGCGTATGCAATCTGATGGGAAAGCCTCGCAACCATGGCAGAATTCCTGGATGCTCAATGTGCTATGTGCCATTGCTCTTGTAGACAGTCAGGCATGGTGGGCCGCCTTACCTTCACCGAGCTGCACTGGCAGTGAGTCTGACAGTGCATATGATAGGATCCTGCCATGTGGCCGACAGTCGCGGTGGCAAGTCAGACTCTGGGTGGTCAGCGTGTGCGATCGTGGGCGTGTCGTACGTGCGCCCCGCGAGCCCCGGCAGAGGAGCCGGCGGCGGCGGCGGCGAGCGGCTGAGGGCAGAGGAGGCCCCGCCCAGTGCGCAAAGCGAGGAGCGGACTAAACCCATGAAGGCCGGGGCTCGGAACGGGCTGCCTTCGCGCCGCTGAAGCATGTCGTGCGGGGTTCCGGCGGCCCTCTGATGGCAGGACCACGGCCACGGCATCATCAGCTGCACAAGTGCGCTGGAGCGTCTACCGCAGAAGGGGTCCACCTTGGATCTGACATAGCCAGCCGCATTCTGGTTTCCACGCAGCTGCCGCGCTCTCGACTCCAGGCTGCCTGGTGCGCGGCCGGGCGGCGCCGGCCAGCACCATTGCGCTCTGCCGCCGCCGCCGCCGCCGCCGACTGTTGGGGCCTGGCCTGAAGCCTGAGCCCGGCCTCGCAGTTGGCGAGCTGCGTAGCTTGGCGCCCGGGCATGGCACCGCCGCCGCCGGGCGCAGCGGCGACGCAGGGGCCAGCGACACCTCTTCCAATCAAGCACAACCGCATTCTCGCTTCCTTGACTTCCCTTTCGTTTTGCCCTGTCCGCCCAGCCTGTCGCTCCCCCAACATAGAATAGTCATGAGCACCCTCTGTATGCATCTGGCCGGCATTCACAGCCGCTCATCTGATATCAGCAGCCGCTCATTTCATGTCTTCTGGAGATCTCAGCTTCCAGACTTCGGGGGCTGAAGGTTTAAGGCCTTCCTTAAACCCTTGCGCCTCAATCCCTCCAACCCGCGCCTTCGCCGCCGCCGCCGCCGCCGCCGCCGCCGCTGTGGTCGCGGCAGCGCGCTTTGCCGCCTCCGCGACCGGGCCATGGCGGTGAGACAGCCGACCGGCGACGCCGGGCTGCCTGCACCGCCACGGCTGCGCCGCCCTGGCGAGCTCCGGCGCAGAGCACGGCCTCGCCGCGCCGCTCCCAGACGCACTGACCACCGCCGCCGCCGCGGCCGCCACCGTTTTCGCCGCCGCAGACGGTGCCGGTGAACCCCAAGCCGTTCCTCAACGACCTGACGGGCAAGCCGGTGATTGTGAAGCTCAAGTGGGGCATGGAGTACAAAGGCGAGCACTCCCTCCCCCCTTCTCCTCGTCGCGCTCACGGCTCGTCGCGAGCAGGCCCGCCGTAGCCGCCTCGCTTGCAGCACCGGCAGCGGCGTCGCGCCAGATTGGCGCTGGCCTTGCCGTTGCACATGAAGAAGGGTTCAGTGCTCGGTGCTTGAGGCACTGCCACCGCTCACCAGCCTCCTGCGGCGGTCCTCTCGCAGGCTACCTTGTCTCGGTCGACTCGTACATGAACCTCCAGGTTCGACGCCCTGCCTGCACTCCTCCGCGCCTTGTCTCCAGGCGGCTACAGCATTTGGCCTTGCCGAGCACAGCAGCCTTCTGGGCGGAGGGGTGTGACACACCGTGGCCGCCGCCCCTTTGCAGCTAGCGAGCACGGAGGAGTTCATCGACGGCGAGTTCATGGGCAACCTCGGCGAGGTCCTGATCAGGTGGCTACGGCAGGCCCAATATCTTGTCGCTCTCCGCTGTCCAGTTTCATCCATATTTTGGGAGGCTGTGCCAACAGACTAATTGCTGTCCGCATGGCTGAAGTACCTCGCATGTGTGCTCTTCATTTGGCGGCAACGAAGTCAAGTGGGTCCTCAGCTCGCAAATGACAGACGCCAAGCCATCTTTTCATTGAGAAAGATGGCTTGTAGCGCCAGCATACTTGCGGGAGGGGGCATCAGGCACCTCTATGAGCAGCAATGCACGTGGGCAACATCACCACTGACAGGCCCTCTGCAATTGGTAGTGACGGCACGGCTGCTAATCCTCTGTTTGCATGCCTTCTGTGGGACATGCAGGTGTAACAATGTCCTATACTTGAGAGGCGTGCCAGAGGATGAGGAGATTGCTGAGGCTGAGGCTGGCGAGCAGGGGTGAACGTGCTGCTCAGTTGCCCTCAATGCTGCCTATATCTATGGTCTGCTCCTCCGCAATGTGGCTACCAAGCTAACGGCACTTGAATGTGCAAAACCGCCCGGCCTCCATTCCGGCCAACCAAATGCGCACTCCCACACCCCTCCCCTTCCAACCCTCCCCCCCACACTAAGTTGGCTTCTTTGGGGCACAGTAGCACCCCTTGACCCCTTGCCGAGCTCCCTCTGGAACAAGCTTGCTCAGAGCTTAACTGCTGAGCGCAAGCAGAGGCTTCACTTTGCCATGTCCAGTCTCTGCAGGAAGCAGTCTGCAAAAGCCGGTGCTCTTATGTGGAAGCTATGGACATGGAAAGCTGACAGATACATCTTGAGCAATTAATTGCCTGTCGAAGATCATGGCCCGCTTCCAAGTTGTTGGCACTTGCTGCACAACTGTTCTGAGAGGCACCTTACTTGCAATCAAGCTGACATGTACCAAGCGGGAGACATGCCATAGTGGGAGCAGCCGCCGTTGAGGCGGCCACCGTGGCTTACGCCGCTGGGCGCACAGTCTACATCACATGGTTGGTGCATTCGTTTAGCGCGCTTGATGAACTTGCGTGGCAATGGTAGAAATGCCACCAAGCCTTCGATGCGCGCTCACACGGCCCAAGCTTGCAGCCACTCCACCACCGCCATGCATGACCACACCCAAGGCACAGCCCATGGTGGCCAGACAAAGCATCGGCGGTGGACTGTTTCAGCTGTATGTCTGTCTGCAGACCGGTCGGTTTAATTTGCATTCGCCTGCCAGTTGCAACTCAGTATGGACCAAGCAGCAGCTGCTGTTGCAGAGTCCAGGTGCTCTCTAAGCACCGAACTTGATGCTCACACTACCGGATGCCGGCAAGCAGCCCGGCTAGTCTCTCCAGCAGTGGCAGACTGCCAGGCCCTGTTCAGGCGGCAACGGCGCATTACGCCGTGCTTAAGTGTCACAGGTGGCCAAGCTTACAACTTTACCTTGCGGACCTGGGGGAACCCAAGGGCTTACTCCTGCAATGTAGCCGAGTTGGAGGCTTCGATGGAGGCCTCCATAAGAGGTGCCCGGCCGGACGGCCACCGAGAGGACGCCCTCTGAGAGGAGAGGGAAATGGAGAAGGAGGTGCTCCGTGGACTTTCTGTGTGATGGCCCCTCACTCGATACCGCACGTAGCGCCGACAGCCTTGAGCTTCTCCAGCATGGCATCGGCCTCGTCCTTAGTCACGCCCTTCTTGATGATCGCAGGCGCTGACTCCACCAGATCCTTGGCCTCCTTGAGACCCAGCGCCGTCATCGCGCGCACCTCCTGCGGTGCGTGTGCGGCAAAGCACGAGCAGCGCACAGGTAGTGCCTGCCATCAGGGGTGGCCACCAAAGTGGTGGCCAACGAACGAAGCTAACGAGAGATCTTGTCTAGATAACCTTTAACAGCAGCATAGACAACAAGAAGTTGCCTTTCTACTGGAAGTGGAGTAAGTTGACGAGGCAACACTCGTATCTAAGGGCTGCCGCCAGTGACTCTCGGCCACTTGGGCAGCGCCACAAACCTTGATGATCTTGATCTTCTGCGCGGCGTCGAACTTCTCCAGCTTGACGTCAAAGGAGGTCTTCTCGGCGGCCGCAGAGGGGGCCGCAGCCGCCGCGCCGGCACCACCGCCGCCGCCACCGCCCATGCCCATGCCCATGGGCATGCTCATCGGCAAGTCCCCCATGCCTGCCCAAGCGCAAACGCGCACGTCCCATGTGGGGTCTCAGCGCCGTCGCCGCCACGCAGCGCCAGTCGCCAGACTGCTGCTGCCTTAAATCCCTGCCGGCGGGGTTTTGCAGAAGCAGGAGGAGGGAGGAAGGGGGGGGAAGGGGGGGGCGCGCACCCAGGCGGTGGCGCAGCAGCGAGGTGAGGCCGGAGACCTCGAGCAGCGTGAGCGAGGAGATCTCGTCCGCCAGCCGCCGCACCTTGTCCGACGGCGCGCTTGGCGCCCCCGCACCGGCCTCCGGGTGCGGCTCCACCACCACCGGCGCCCGCGCCGCGCCGCCGCCGTGCACCGCCCGACGCCAAGCGGCGNATCTCCATCCGCAGCCAAATGACATGTCTTTTCAAGCCCACTCCGCGGCTTCCTCCCGCCGGCGGCGGCGGCGGCTGCGGCGGCGGCGGCGGCGGCGGCGGCGGCGGCGCTGGTTGCTAGGGAGGCACCCACGTGTCAGCCCCACGCCTGCTCGGGGACTAGCCCGGGGAGCTGTTAACTCAACTAGAAGTACGTGTAGTCAAGCGTGCCGTTTGTTGCTGCCTAATCTTATTGCCGGTTAGCTTGCAGTCCAGTGGCGCTGGGGACGCCGCTGGATACGCCATCGAGGTGAACCCATCGCTCGAGACGCCGCTCATGCCAATGAGATGCATTGGCAATGGTGAATAAGAAAGGGCGGCGAAGCTTGGCAATCCGCTGCCTGAGCTGCGCCTGGTCAACCCCGGCCTCGGTGCTGGACGCTCGCCCTGTAGTCCACGCATCACTGCCTAGCACGCTCTGTCGTGACCCTGGGGACGGGGCACTGTTGTTATTGTGCCAGAGATCAGCCTGGTGGCTGTGAAGAGAAATTTAAATCAAGGCATGTTGGAAAGAATGCGGAGCGCGAGCGCCACAGCGCTTGCGCTCGTGACTATGAAAGTATATCTCAGGGGTGCACTTCCGACGAGATGATCACTGAGGAAGCAAGCACTACTAGCATTCGTACGAGCTTTTCTGACGTGAAGCCCAGCGGCGCAGTGCTCGTGAGCCAAGGTGGGAGGGCCTCTATGGTGTAGCCACTCGCTAGCAGAAGGTCCAGCGGCAACAGCAGGCAGTGCCTCTCCGTAACGCCCGCAGCATGCCCGTGCTACGTGCAGCAGAAATCTATGAGGATCTTGTCAAGCTTGAAAGGCTGCCGGATGCACACCGATGCCGTGGTAAAGCTGACAGCAAGTAGAAAGGCTTGATAGCAGGATGGAATTACTGTGGTGAATGAGGCACATGCGCTCCACGACTGAAGATGCTGCCTCATATGACTGGCGGCGGAGGCGGCGGAGGCGGGGGTGGCTGAGCGAGCAGGAGATCGGGGGGCAGTGCAGTGAGGGGCGGTGAGGGAGGTGGTGGCGAAGGAGGCGGCGGGGGCAAGCCAGCAGCTGCAAGCAGCACTGGGTCTGGCGAAGGTGGGAGAAGCGGAGGGGGTGACGGTGGAGGCGGCGATGGCGGAGGAGGTTGCAGAGGTAGTGTGACGTCCAGCGACGGCGGCGGTGGCGGTGGTGGCGGTGGCGGGGGCGGCGAAGGAAAAGGTGGTGGAGGGGTCAGAGGCGGCGGAGGAGGGGAGGGTGGGGGTGGTGATGGTGCGGGGGGGGCCGGCGGTGGCGACGGCGGCGGCGGCGGTGAGAGCTGGAAGCCAGCAGGCAGTGGTGGCAGCGGCAGGCTCTGATTGGCGTCCAGGATGTAGTTGCGGTTGTTGTAGGGCGACACGCCATGGGCGTCCAACGTGTGCGTCCAGGCGGCTCGTGGAAAGAGAACGTGGTTTGCACCAGGGCCAGTCGACTCGTACTCCGCAAAGTAGGCAGTCGGCCGCCGCGATGTGTCGTTGCCCCAGTCCAGCCACGCCTGTGCAGCATGGTGAAGGTGATTGAGCAATTTTTACATCATTATACGTGAAGCACTTGGCCAAAGATCTACCTGTGTTTCGATAGCTGATCGCTCTGGTGATGTGAGAGTGCCTCACCCCAGGGCCGAGGATGCCGGCAATCCGTGTGTTGATGTAGACGACGCGTGAGAAGTTGCCCCAGGGGCGGCCGAGGTATGTAGGGCCCTCGCCGACGATTGCGCAGTTGAGGAAGACGAAGCCCGTCGGGTCACTGTACCACCCGCGCTTCTGTGCCACAATGTTGCCCATGCCTTTCGCATGCAGCACGCAGCGCTCGAACAGTGCCGTCGCGTTGCCAAAGATGAAGTCCACAGAGCCCACCACCTCGCACTCCCTGCCCGCAAGGCGCCCCACCCGCAGCCTTGCTCAGTCGCCTTGAGCACAAGGTGCACGCACGCACGTTGAGTCCAAGCGCCAGGCAGAATAGTGATATGATCAAGAAAGGAGAACAGTGGGCCCCTCACCGGTAATACTGCTTGCCTTTGTGAGCATACAGCGTGTCCTGCCAGCTCACAAAGTGTACGCCGAAGAAGGCCACACTGGTCGCCGATACTCGCACTGCCGGCGCCTGCCCAGAATAGTAAGTGGGTGGCGGTCTGCAACAGCGAGTGTCGATGAGTCGACATGAGCAGCTGTGAAGCGAGAGCATTGTGGACCACCTCTGAGACCCCTGCAAAGCACTCAAAATGGAGCAGACTGGCTGCCACCTTTGCGAGCCACGATAGACAAGAGACTGGCAGCGAATTGACATCGTCCACTAGCACTTATCTTCCACTACTTGTGAGCTGCTTTGTGAGATGCCTGTTTCTCCGTCACAGCAGCCGTTCTTGGGTGTATTGTGGGCCACGGCCACAAGCTGCCCCTGTGGAGGTCATTGGAGGAGGTGGGAGCTGACCGCGTGGCATTGTTCATGAAGGTGATGTTGTATGCAAGGAAGCCAGCACCAAGGATGGTGACGCTGGCTGAGCGGTACGTCCCGCGGGTTCTGTTCAACGAATCGAGCCACTGCCCTGCGTTGTGCATCATCAGCACGATTGTGCCCGCCGTGGACTGGCCCCTGCGCCAAGCAAAGCTTCAACCTCAAGAACTGATTCGACAGGAGAATCGTGGAGAATCTGCATGAAAAAAGTTACGAAGCATGCAGCAGACTTACTTGAGCGTGACAAAGCGCTTGGACTTTGGCACAACGATCTCCTCAATGTAGACGCCGTCCTTGACCTT
>WELB01000014.1:983976-1030163 GCA_009602725.1 Spirogloea muscicola
CGCTGCCGCCGCGGCCGCCGACGCCGCCGCCGCCGCCGCCGCAGTCGCGCTGACGGGGGCCCTGGCGCGCTGTCCTCTGAGGGACGCGGGCTAATCTCTTGCGGCCGTGGCGGAGGCAGCGGCAGCAGTGGCAACGGCGGCGTCAGTCTCGAGCCTCCGGATGCTCGTCGCACCGCGTCGGCAGCTTCTCGTGGCGGCGCTGGCGGCGGCGGTGCCAGAGCCGGCGGCCCGGCGGCCTGGCGTGGCCGCGAGCGCGCGTGAAGCCAGAGGCGGACGTCACCAGCTGCCGCCAGTGATTGCCATCACCGCTGCCGCAGCCCACTCTTGCCGGCTCCAGCCGCTGCTCTGCTTGGAGGCCTAGTGAGGCTGCCAGCGCTCGAGGCGCCATGGCGCTGCGGGACCTGGTCATGGGGGGTGCCGGCTGCTCCGCGCCGGGCGCCGGCCCGTCGTCATCCGCCAACCCCCTCGGCGGCCTCGCCGAGGCGCTCATCGGCTCGACGTCCAAGACGCAGGTCAGCCGCAGACGAGGCGGCGCCCTCCTCCGCACGTCGCAAGCGCCGGCCGCAGCTCGCTTGCGCCCGAGCAGCGCGGCCCAGACCATGGCGCCCGTGACCCAGCTTCCGCGCCTTAGGCAGTGCCCTCGCACAGTCCGTGCAGACGCACTTTGCCACTGACACAAGCGCAACCAGATGGCGAATGTCTACAGCTCATCGTGGCATCGCTTCTGACTGCTGCTGTCGCCGCACAGGAGCGCCTGCGGGAGGTGCCGAGTCTGACAGGCCAGGGGGCCATGCCCCACGGCGTCGACCGCTTTGGCGTCGGCCCGCTCCCTGGGACTTCGCTGCCTGGCTCCGAGCTCGACGGACGACTGGGCCTGCCGGTGCGTGCTGGCTCCGCGGTGCTTCCCTTCAGACCCTAGTTCAGGATAAGCTGAGCTGCCAAAGCTCCAGTCGTGGGGTTTGACGTGCACGTCAGAGCTCAACGGTGGTGGGATTGAGCATTGCGCATCTTTATGGCGGTTGCCAGCATGCTAAGCAATATGTGCCACTGTGCTCCACCTCTGTGGCAGGACTCGGACTTCCTGCGAGGCTTCCACGGCGAAGTCGGGGGCTTTGCAGATGCGTGGGAGGACGCGACGCGGAGGCCCGCTCTGGCGGGCCACCTTCCTGCTCCGCCTCACCTCCAGGGCTACCACGCTCGGCCGCCTGGCAGCGCCGAGGAGGCGGCCATGTTTGGCGACTTTGAGCACATCTACGGGCAGCAGAGCGGGGTGCCGCCCCCGTTCCACCTTCCAGGTCATTCCTGCATCCATTATCCGCCAGCTTACGAGCATGTTGCGTGCACTTGCGGTCTTGCTTCTTCTCAATACTGCACGTGGACGTTGTGAAGGATCGGATATGAGAGAGATGACTGGAGTGACTAGTCTGACAGTTACTGTTTTCTCCGCCTGGTTGTGGAGTTGCTATAGCAAAGCTCGCTTACACTGTCATACAAGCAGACATGCTATAAGTGGTCTCAGTGTTGGGGGTGCGTGTTGCAGATGGCCAGCAGCAGGTGCTCTCGAGCTTCCTGCGGTCGTTCATGGCCGCTGGGCACAGCGCCGTGCCATTCCAGGGCGTGCCGCTCCCGGACCTTGGCCTCTCATACGTGGACAAGTGCAGGATCCGGGATCGCACGAGCATCATGGCTCGTCACGTATTTGCGGACCGGGGCGACGCATTCGTGGACGCACAGGTAGCTTCTGTGCTCTGTGCTTGATGGAATTTTGACGTATTCTGCTGTGTGTCTTTGGTACTACTGCTATTGTCATTAATGTCAATTGGTAAAAGTTTCCTTGCAATTTACGATGCATGCGCATTGCTGATCTGTAGGACCTAGGTTATGCTGAGATTTACTACTAAGGTAGTCTTAAATTGTGCTTCTCCCTCTTTCTTGCTGCGCAGGTCAGCGCTCTCCTGCAAGCGCTGCAGATCGATGGCGATTCAGCCAAGGTGCAAGGGCCAATGGGTGGCAGATTCACCGAGTTTGAGGACTACTGGCAAGAGGGTGCAGCAGGGCGCAACCCTGCAGCGCAGCGATGGGCAGACGAGTACACCAGCAGCTTCAGGGGTCGACCAGGGGGGTGGGCCAACGAGTTTCAGCAGGAGCAGCAGCCCGGCGACGCGTGGGCGAACGAGTTTGAGCAGGTCTTGCCTCCACGCCACACTTTGCCGGTCACCACTGACCTGGTTCATGTTAGAGCTTGAAGCAGGCCGAGTATCTGACTCCCATGAATGTTGTGGCACTTAGTAATATTGGGTCTGATGGTGGCGACGCTGTCGGCGAGCAGATGGGGGATGCAGCTCTATTGCGACCGCAGAACAGAGAGATGCAGCACCTGGCTGCTCAGGAGCAGACGCGGGCTCTCGTCGACACCCTCTCGCAAAATCGAGACCCCAAATTCCAGGTAATTTGTTGCCAGTCTCTCAATAGGTCGGCAGATTAGGCAAGATCAGCAGAGCCAATCAAGTCAAAAAGATGAAGAGTAGATTTTTGTGTTGAAGTTACATGGGTTGCTTAGAGTCAGGTGCTTGAGGGCACGTGCATTTGCTCGGTTAACAAATGGTCTATCTGTCAGCACAAGGTGGTGATTGTGCGGCCCAATCACCATCTTTACAGAGCCAAGTGCAATGTCTACTGCAGAATTCCAAGTTCTTGCAATTCGTGTCAAAGATGAGCAGGGGCGACCTGATTGTCGACGGCAACCAGGTCAAGGCTAGTGGCGCAAACGGCTGGGCTGAGGAGTTTGACGGTCTGCACCACAATAGGCATAATGGCGGGGCGTGGGCGTCTGAGTTCACTAACACCAAGGTGATCTACTCAGTACATAATTTGCAAATATTAAAAGAACCCAGCCCCTGGATCTCATGCCGTAGTATTCAGGTCCATCTTACCTCGTGGGCCTGAGAGCTTTCAGTATTTATGCCCTGTGCCACAGCGATGTGTGCCTTAAATCTTAGTGCAAATTCACTGCCTCCAAGCTGAGCAGAAAGAATCAGCAGCAAAGCTCTGGCTTGACCACGTGGGAAATGTCTCCAACTTCGGGCAGCCCACTTGGGAGGATGAGTTTGTTCAAGAGCGCCAGCTTGGGGGTGAAGGATGGGCGAGCGAGTTTCAAAAACAGCACCAAGGCCAAGACTGGGCAAACGAATTTGGGGATAGACTGGCCGAGGGCGTGTTGGAGAACGACGGACCGGTGGATCAAGGGTGGCTGGACTCATACAATCAGTCAGTTCCTCCGATCTGTGGCTCTGATCTCTCGCACAGCATGGTTTGTGATTATCAGCATGGTTTATGATTATCACCCAACTCGAAAGGCTGAAGCAGGGCTGTCATGCAGCACGTAAGGTGGGCACGGAAGTACATGGTGCACTGACGAGGTTATGGGTACGCAGGTTTGTGGAGGAGCAAGTGCAGGGAGAGTCAGGAGCTACCCCTTCGGCATCTCGATGGGCGTACGTATTCTCAGACCAGAACCCCTATGTGGGCCACGCGAACCCGCTTTCAGAAGGCCAGGGGCTTTTCCGCAGGTGGGTCCTCGCAAAACCCTTGTGCAGTCTTCAGACCCCCCATGTGCTCCGCTCCACTGTGGTGGTGAATCGTGCTTGCTTCTGCATTCTAGACAGTGAATGCCGTATGGAGCAATCCAGGTTCCAGAAGTCAAGCTAGGGCGCTCGCGCCCGCACTAGTTAATGCTCTTTCAAGCTGTGATGCGGTCTCGAACGGAAAAGTTGATGTCATTCGCTTTCTATACTCGTCACACACAACTTCTATTTATGAGTACCTGTCCTTATGTGGCTAGGGGTCTGCTAAGTGAAGCTGTATTGGCCCTGGAAGCGGAGGTGCTGAAGAATCCCAACAATGCAGAAGGATGGCGGTTGCTCGGCATAACTCATGCTGAGAATGACGACGATCGTCAGGTGCTGAGCAAACCTGCATACAGCTCAGGTTCTACAGCTTGTCATAAGCAATCACAGGCATAAGCGGCCAGCTACTGTGGTCAGCCTTGGTCGAAGTGATGACGTCTTCTGATACCTGCAGGCAATTGCATCGATGGTGAGAGCCAGAGACGCTGATCCCAGCAATCTGGAGGTGCTGCTGGCCTTGGGAGTGAGCCACACCAATGAGCTTGATCAGGCAGAAGCTCTGCACTATCTGCGGAGTTGGCTTCAACTTCATCCAGCGTACAAGGGACTGATTCCCCCCGAGCAAGTTGACCGCCTCACACATGGAGAGGTGAGGAGGACTTCCTCGTGGCTTGCTTGCCTTGTACAAAGTTGTTCATAAGCTTTGGCGTGTCTTTCTTGGTCAAGAACAATCATGAGATGATGTTGATTACACACGAGTCAATATTTATGATTGTCATCGGGTGCGCCAGGTGGCAAGCCTCTTCACAGAAGCCGTGCGACTTGCACCTGAAGATGCCGACGTGCACACAGTGCTCGGAGTGCTCTTCAATCTTTCCAGAGAGTACGAACGAGCCATCGACGCATTCCAGAAGGCCCTGTCCCTTCGCAAGGATGACTACTCCTTGTGGAACAAGCTGGGCGCAACACAGGCCAATAGCGCTCATAGCTCAGAAGCCATTGAGGCCTATCAGCAGGTCAGTACTGTGACCCAGACTTTGTTGCAATGTGGGTCACATTGCTTCTTGTGCTCAAGAGGCATCACTGAAGTGACAGCCGATGTTGCTTGTCCTTGGATTTGTTTAAGGGAACTTGTAGGAAGTCTTGGGGTTGCTGGATGCAAGGAGTCATTCTATGTTTTTAGATGTGTTTGCAGTTAATGAGCACAGATGGACTTACAGCAGATGTACTTCTTTACTTGGCAGGCTTTAGATTTGAAGCCCAACTATGTGAGGGCTTGGTCAAACATGGGCATAGGTTATGCTAATCAAGGGCGGTATGAGGAGTCCATCCGCTACTACGTCCGAGCGTTGGCAATGAACCCAAAGGCTGAGAACGCGTGGCAGTACTTGAGAATATCTCTCAGTTGCATGAGTAGGAGCGACATGCTGGAAGCATGTGACAGGCACGATCTGGCACTCCTTCAGAAGGAGTTTCCTCTGTAGGATCACACTACCACTTAAAACAAGAGACCATTATTACCAAAGGTTTTGGAGCTGCATTAGTCCTCAACACTAGGATATTCCTCACAACTTCAGTGAACATGCGCCCAATGGCCAACTTGCAAGACAGGCATGATACTCAGCACCAGTCGTTAGGCGCTTTCTTGACTCTGCCAGATATCAGAGTGATGTGCTGTCAAGTGCAGGTTCAGATGGATTTCTTTTAGTGACTACCTTTCACGACAATATTTTGAGTGCTACTCAGTCCCTCCTCCGTGATCAGGGGGCAACAATGACGGGCAACACGGGGATGCTTCAATTCAGATTGCATTGAGATCGCTATGCTTTACAGAACATTTTTCACGTTTTCAGTGACTCCTTCTGAAGATGATGAATAGAAGGCTGCATGGTGCACCCTCTCCTCATTAAGGAGGATAGCTGATGAGAGAAGACCGACCGATCATCAGTCACAACCTTCTTGCATCGCGCCTATGCAGCAGGTTAGCATTGTAATAGAGAACAGCAAGCTGACCACGGTGGAAACTCATAGCACTGGTCAATGTCCTGGTCCTGTGAACTTCCAGGGAGAGGGCGGTGTTGGTGACTGCATAGTACATGGTGTAGTGAAAGGGTGCCAAGCAATGAAGAGCAAGAAGAGTGTAATTGATGACTATTTACCCAGTGTCCATCACAAGTGAGCATACCACAGGATAAATCCAGAGGTTTTGAGAAGTAGTGCAGCAGCTGGCCAGACTTTAGAAGGTGCCAAACAATCTGATCAAAGCCTTGTGGTATACACGAAAGAATCTGCTTCCTCCTCCATTTGCTTAGTTGGTCGCAGTCCACCAACTCTGGTCATTTGCTCGTGATGCTTGAGCATGCCATGCCCTTCACCTTTTCCCTTTGCGGCACTGACTGGCTGGTGCAGCTCCGGTGCCTACTTCAGGCCAGAATGCACCTTGTTGGGGTGTCCGCCCTGTGTTTATAGCACAATGTTGATGTGCTGGGGGAATTGGACACTGTCGTCGTGATGGCTGGACATCTCCAATGTAGATGACGATCAGGACACCCCCATTGGTAGATGCTTGGGCGGCTCCTCCTGTGTCGACACCTAGCAGATGTCAAACATTGGTTCCACCAACAGAAGAAGCGATTGGCAAGACCAAACTGCCGTCTAATCCAAGGTGCATCTATGTGGGCTACAACCAAAGCACCATTGCTCTTGATCTGCTCATAAGGGAAGAGCCTGGTCTCTACTTCGTACATCTCAACAGCCGGCAAACTATCAAGCTCATTGTGCGTTCTATGTCTGCCAGCTTTGGTAACCAACTCAAGCCTGAACGTTACTTCATCAACAACGAGATTGAGCATGATACACCCTGCCATCTGCACACAACCCTTCCCCAGTGGTTGAACATCAAAACATAGACAAAACGGTTGCTGCTCAAGGGACATGCTTCACTTGCCAGTACATCTGCACCCATGCAATACTCACCGCATAGGAATTCATGGCGCAGCGTAGCCCCAGCTGGTGCACCGACCATCGACGAGCAGTTTCTCAAGGGTCCACATTGTTCTCTTCCATGGCCACAATCAATGCCATCCGCTCATAGACCTGATCCAGCGGGAAGTAGGTGTGCTATCATCAAGAGCTGGCAGTAGAGGGCCCTGTGCATGCAGCAATCCTATCACGGGTCCGCTGAGAGCAAAACTTTAAGTGAAGGCACTAGTCAAGCCTTGCTGCTAACTTGCAAATCAACACTGGCAACCTGAGCATATCATATATGCAGCAAGGAGAGGAGGAGGGTGCAGACCTTGGACAGCTGCCCCTTGGCCCTCGTCCGCGCCTCCTGGCTCATTTGCAGCGACGACTGGGTGCGGAGTGCCGCCTGGTGCCGCAAGGCCTGGGGCCAAGAACAGATGTGCAGATATGGCCGAGTATGAGCGGGCACCTGTCATACTATGCATCTTGCACGAGTAGCTACAGCTGCACCGGATGTCCTCTTGATGGACAGGGCTTCAAGACCTTACTCAGTTGATCCATGGATTAGGTGTTGGGCCTGCTAGCTAAACCTTGCGAGCGAGGCTCCGCTTCTCAGCTGCCAGAGCCGCGCTGCCAGCCCTTGGAAGCTGCCTCGCCCTGCCTCCACTAGGGACGCTGTCCTGCTGGCTATAGCTGCGCAATGGGGGATGCCCCTGCTCCGCGGACGCTTCTGGGTCATACCTGCCACACACCGCAGCGCGACAAAGTGACTTCCATTACGAAATTGCAATGCATCCCGCCTTTCAGCCTTGTGGTCAGCCATACTGGCATCACGGCTGACCCATCAGACTGTGGCAATGTTCTAAAGCCAAAGCAGAAGCAGGTGACATGCTTAGCTCAGGCCAGTATCTGCTGGGCCTTCTTCTGTACATCTTGTGAGAGACTAAGCTGGCACTTAGAAACAGAGACCAAATGCTGCTGACAATGACTGCAATATATCATGAATTTGGGTCGAAGTAGTGATGTCTAGTCCAAGCAATGGCGACGCACATACCACGACCGGGGCAGGCCGGCCTTCGCTCGGGCGGCGTGGTCAAAAGGGCCGCGCAGGCCGTCAACGGCGTGATGCGCGACGTGGCCTGCAGGCGCGTCGGAGCAATTGCAAATTCGGCGGAATGTAAATCAGCTATATGCGCAAGCAAAGAGGAGCGGCGCAGAGAACGTACATCACGTTACTTTGCGCAATGTTGTTGTTTAGAAAAGCAAAGGCTGAGAGCTAGGAGTCTGAGGCTAGCGTCGAAGCTTGAGACTCAGGACTCCTACGATCCGCTCTGTTTGCAGACCTACTCAGGGCGAGGTTTGCGCATAGGTTACTCTCGTGCCGGAGGGGCACCACCTCGGAAGCTCGCCCCAGGGTCCGCGCCTATGCGCTTGCAGATGTGGAGGAACCAGTCCACGCCGACCGCAACATGCGCAAGCTCCTCCTGCGCGATGCGCCGCACGATGGCCGCGGACCGTGCATCACCAAGGCCGGTCAGTCGCTCCGCTAGCCGCGGCCCGGCATCCAGGCCCCTTGCCTCCTGGACAGTACAAGCACCGAAGGCTCAGGGCTTGGCTTTCTGAGCTTCTGGAACAACAACTTAAACTGTAAAAGGCAACTGATGCCGAAGGCCAAGCCTCAGCCATAAATCAGAAGTGTCAGAAATAAGGAGAGCATAGATGTCTTCAACATTGAAGATACCATTATAGATTGATGTTAGTGATATTAGACACGGGAGTAAAGTATAGATAAAGCAGCATAAAAGGGCTGTAGAAGAAAGGCCCCTGAGCCTCTCCTCACAGGAGACGCAGCTGCTAGCTGCAGAGTTGGGCCAGCTTCACTTGTCGACCGACCTGCATCATGGGGATGACAGCGAGCCGGGAGCTGACATCCGCGGCTGATCGCTCGCAGCCGTCCCACAGGAGATTGTGTGCCGGCATGTCGCCGTACCTGCGACGCACGGGCCACAAGGAGCTCAACAAGCCTAAGTATGTCTCCGGTAGAGCAACGGAAAGCCTCAACAGGTGGCACTTTCTTGGCTCCGCACTCACGACATCCTTCCAGGAACTCATGAGTAGGCAGGAGAGCACAGGACCTGGCTCAGGATGGTGGAGTGTAGAGGTTTGGCAGATCAGAAGTTGGTAAAGGTGCTCACCGGAAGCCGAGCTCCTCAAGCCGCTGCAGGCACCAGAGGAGGTGCCGGCTCTCGTCGTCCGCGACGCGAGCAAAGTCTGCAAAGAAGCAGTCGCTCAGGAGGGCGCCACTGCCGCTGCCGCACTCCTTGGTGGGCTCCTGCCCCCTGAGCTCCATGGCCCTCGGCGGCCCCTCCCCGTCCACTCCCGCTTCTTCCTGCACCTGCTTTCGGGGTGCAGCGGCCTCCTCGGCCAGGCCCGCGAAGCGCACGACGGTGTCCCAGGCAAGGTCGATGGCGTTGAGCTCGATGTGCGCAAGGTTGTGGAGGGTGTGCGCCGCCCATGGCAGCGGCGAGCCCCGCCCAGGCTGCGGCACATCCCGCGGATGTACCTGCCGCCATCACGCCGCCGCCACACAATCTCCCGCTGGCTGAGGACGAGGCCAACACTCAGACAAGTGGTATTGTAGAAGGGATATATTTGACCACAGTCCACACATCCTAACCCTAAATCCTAAACCCTAGATCCTACTGTAACCCAACCCGTTAACCCGCTGAAATCTATTCAGGTGTGTTGGGTCTGCTTTGGACACTAGAGTTCAAAATTCAGGAACATGTCGAGGATCTTATGGGTTGTGAGGTCCATAACTCCCATCTAAAAGCATTGCGTAAGAGAGTCGAGACGCCTCTCGCCCCCCCCCCATGCCAGTGGACGCCAACGCAACTGGACAACAATCAGATGGGGGGGCTTGCATGGCACTGGCAATGGAAGGCCTCTCTCTGCCCTTCCAAAAGCTCTGAGCAACCGACGAGCGGCTGTGGCTGCAGGCCCAGAGCTGGTCATTCTAGCTGGCGGCCTTTCTGCGCAAGGTCGACTGTGCTCGGCGACGGCGCAAGAAGCAAAACCCAGATCCCTGATACTCCGCACTACCTTAACCCCTAAGCACTTGCCCTCTCCAGGCTGCGCGTCTGGCATTCAGGGTTTGGGTTTTAGAGGTTATAGAGGGTAGGGTTTAGGCTGCGGCTGGAGGATGGAGTGTGTATTGAGTGATGGAGGGCCTGAGTGGCCAAGTACACAGGCAAGCACACACTGACAGGTGTACAACGACTGCTGCTAAGCCGACGCGCTCAGGCAGGCAGGCAGGGGGAGTCACTGACCAGCCGCGGCAGCGCCGGCCGCGCAGGCCGTGCCGGCGGGGCTGCGGTTCCCACTGGGAGGCCGCCGGCGGCGAGGGCGGCGAAGGCGGCGTGCGTGAGGCGCGCCTTCTCGGCGGGCTCCGGCGTCAGGAGCACCACGCGGCCCCACTCAGCCAGCGTCGCCGGCGCCTCGCCGCCGCCATCGCCGCNAGCACGGCTCCCCCCGCTCTGTGGCACCTCCGGCCCTCCTAGTATAGGGCCTCTTTTCATGTAGCCACATTCTTTGCGCTGCATTCTTTGCACTTTCTGCATTTTCTGCCTGAACAATGTAATGGCTTGAATTGGCCTCGCTTTAATTTCATGCGCACCGCGCGCCTTCTCCCTGCTAAGCAGCCGCAGATCAGAGATGCTGGGCTCCTGGAAGTGGGTCCCCTGGCCTAAGGATCGCTCGGAAGAAAGTGACTCTCCCAAACCATCAGTAGATGGAGGGCCTGAGTTGCCAAGTGCGAAGGCAAGCACGGAAGGGGTGGGCTGTGGAGGCGCTTGTGGATTCTATTTATAGGCTGGCCGTTCACAACCGCCGCCCTTACAGAGGCTGCTTCACTCTTCTTTCTTCACAGCCATCCCTTCAGCTTGGGATGCGTCTCCTTGTTTCGTCATCACCTTATAATAGCTTCCCTCCCTTGCCTTTGCCGTCCACTTGCATGTCGGCCGCGCCTTGGCTGCTGCCTCCGGGTGCCGTCAGGGCGACGCTTTTCCGCCCTCTAGTTATTCTGACGTGCACTTGCTGACGAGAGGTTATTGAGCGCCAACTTGCTGACGTCTTAATAGAGACTAGTATCCTGCTTTTTGCGCCATCCGGCCCTTATTGTGGGTAAGCCACTTCGCTTCCTTGGTTTCGTCCGGTCGTTTTGGGGCTACCCTTTCCACAGCCCTCGCCCCATTTGATTTACCTTTCTCCTTTGAGGCCCCCTTTGAATGAGCTTACATTCTTCTCACAACCATCGTTGTACTTTCTAAGAGCTTTGGAAGAGCTACTTCCAGAGAGGGCGAGGTCTGTGAAAAGCCATTCCACAAAAGAACGAACGAAGAAGAAGCTCATCCGAAGGGGGCATAACGTAGCTGTGGAAAGCCAGCCCAAACTGGACAGACAACCTTGGGACGGAGGCAGTGACCAGTGTGCCGCTGCTCGGTCTCCTCCTGAGTCATTCAAGATTGCCGTCCTCGTCCAGACCATATGTGCAGAATATCATGTATACATACACACACGAAGGAATTGCTCCTTGTTTATACATTGTGGGCTGGCCGCTCACAGCCTCTGCTGTGGAAGAGTGTTCCTCTTTCTATCTTGGGCCTTGCACAGCCATCGCCACCTCTAGAAGTGGAGCTACTTCTCTGGAAGAGCTTCTCTTCCATCTCCATACGAACCGCGCGCCTTCTCCGCGGACGAGCTGCTTCCTCAATGGGAGAGCTTCGCCAATCCCGACCGACGGAGCTCACCCACACAAGGCGCGTCAGCGTGGTCGCCAATTTGCCTGGCGGCAGCAGCATATCTATAAAGTGTTTGAGCTCTCCCTTCTGCCCTTGTGCCATCTGTCCAAGCTGGCCTTTCGTAGTAAGCAGCTCAAACGCGTCGACAAGCCTAAGCGGCATGAGATTGTCCCATTAGTGATGACGTCCACGGGGCTCTTGGGGGAAGGGGGGGATAGCTACGTAAGGCCAGCCCTATGGGCTTCTGGCTGCTTTCGGCAAGCGAGCAAGTACACATGCTGTGGGCTCTCTGGGTTATCACGTGCATTTATCCATTAGGTTGCAGCAAAGCAGGCTCGCGCCTTACGTGCTGGCTGTGCTTGCCTTGGCTGCTTTCCCCGATCTTGGCAAGGCAACTCTTCTCAACTACCCCTTCTGACTTGCGCTTCTTGACGAGGACTTATTGAGTGGCCACCGGTAGGAGCCACTCATACAGCTTGAAGTGGTTGGCGCATTTGTGTTGGGGCTTCCCCTTTGACCTTGTTCATTCTGTTGGGATGGACCTTCAAAGCCATTGCCTCCTCTTGACGAAGCTGCTTACTCTCCGTCGCAGTGAGCACAGGCCCGCTGAGCTCTGTCTCCTGTCCTCTCAGAAGGGACTACAGCCACAATGCAAGCCTGCTCAAAAGATGACGGAATTACTTGCAAGTAGAGCTTCTCCAAGTGGGTGGTAACGGGAAGAGCATGCTGACAGACACCCTGGTAGAGCCTGTTGTAACCCAGGTTGCCGCACTACATACTCTAAGTCTGTGGACAGTGGCGTCGCAGAGCCTGTCAGTGGACAGCAGCCGCAGCTCCGGCAGGTGCGCAAGAGCCTTCCAGCATTCTCAGAACCACCTCGCCCATCTCCTTGCAACCAACCAGCGTCTGCAGCAGCGAAGGAGCAAGTCAATACATGGGCGCATACCTGAGCAACTTGACACACTTCCTCACTGTAAGCCCTGTGAGCAGATATTGGCCTGGAACAAAGATGTGTAACATATGTAACATACAAGGAATGAAAGACAAGGCTGAACACAAGTCAATAGTAAAGTGCAACACTGCTGCAGACTACCGTAACGGCCCATGAGAGTGCGTGCCAACTTTTCAACAAAGCATACCAGCCCAGGCGAATATATATCCCCAGTCCTGAAGCCGGCATCCAGTGCAGCGAGGACCGCTGCCTCAATGCGCTGAGCAGCATCGGGCTCGTTGAGGCCGTACCGAAGCATCATGGCTGCACTCAGGATCTGGGCAAGGGGATTTGCCCTATCCTGCACTTCCAAGAATGATAACCAACAGTAAGCAGCCTCTCCCCACCCTTAAAGAGAAGAAGGGAAGTACTCTGACTGCACTGGCCAGACTACACACCTTCGTGTTTTCTAGTCTGCACTGTTGAGTCAGGTGACCTAGCACAACATCACACCTCATACGTGCAGTAATGACTGCCCAGCTGTTACATAGACCTGCTGTATCATATTACTGAATTTACTCCTATCAGGGACTGACATTGACCAGCTGATCTACAGATCGGGTATGCGTGAGATATTCTGGGCTCTCAACCCCATCTTATATGATATTCTAATAATCTATCCAAGTGATGGCATGACCAAGAATTCCCAGTTCTGTACAAACCTGTACAAGGTCGCACAGCAAACCAGAACAATAATAGTAAAGGGCAGTGACAACTTGTATTCGAGCCGAGTGCACCTGGTTGGCAATGTCAGGCGCTGAACCGTGCACTGGCTCGTACACACCAGGGCCCTGCATAGGGACACCACTTCAAGCATGTTAGGTGCTGAGCTGTGAGGCATAGGGAAGGAGGGTCAGGAGAAGGAAGGATGAACAGGCTGACATGAGGGTACCCAACAACCTGGCTGGTGATCAAGCCTTTCACTTAAGGAAAGCAGCTTACTGATTGTCCAATGCTCGCAGAGGGAAGCATCCCAATACTGCCAGTCAACATGGACGCCTCGTCCGACAAGATGTCCCCAAAGATGTTTCCTGTCACAATGGTGTCAAACTGCAACATCCCGCTCGCTTGCAATTATTAGCACGACACTCATACCACAGTGCAGAAAACATTACACACTTGCATTCAAATACTTGCAGAGTATCCCCAGAAAATTTGCTCCGTGCAGCCATGCCACACTTGATCAGCAGCAGCACATACGCCTTGCGAGCTTCTGCCTTTGTAATAGTAGAAGCGAAGGGCCAGATCGTTCTACACCTGCTTGGGGTTCCTGATGAGTTGCATGGCGGCATTGTCAACGTACATGTGCGAGAGCTCCACGTCAGGGTACTCGTCCTTCCCGAGGACAGTAACCCGCTCTCTCCACAGCTGGGAAGTCTGCACTCACCAGGCAAATGGCTACTCTCAGCACAATGGCTTGTGAGCGACAGACTTTTCTCTGAGAGCTGGACAAAAGTTTATGGCTTTGGCGTCAGCTGATGCCGAAGCACTGCATGCACTCCATGACAGCAAGGTTGAGGCCATGCAGGGAAGGATGGCTGTTTGGACCTGTGTCACCGCACCTCGAGCACATTCGCCTTGTCCACGGAGCACAGCTTGCCCCGCCGCTTGCGCGCAGTCTCGAAGCCGACCCGCGCTATCCGGTCGATCTGCGGAGCCAGCGGCGGCCTGAAACGTCAGCGCTGCTCCGGGCTCGCACAATGCTGGATGAAGCATCGGCTGGCTGGCCACACTGAAGCTGCGAGACCTAGTGTTGTCCGTTACCTCTGGGACGGAGTAGATCATGGTGTTGAAGCCGGTCCGGTTGCCCTGAGCATCCTGGCCGAAGCCCTTTGGCTCACCAAAGTAGATGCCTGCATTGAATTGGGGCACCCATTCTCACTGAACACTCCAAGATTCATCGCCCTGACGAGTCCGCTAGCAGGCTGCTGTCTTTGCCGGTGGCCTTTGCATCCCATGCACACAGTCGGGGTGACCAGGCCCCGTCCAAAAGCTTTTATGTCGATGAATTAGCCAAACATAACCGGCACCATCAATGCTATAGACGCCAGGAACGCCGGGAGGTGGCCAGAGAGGATGCCAAATTCAGGGCCGGCCGGGATGAGGGCGTGCCTCCAGTGAGCTCCCGGACGACCATGATGTCCACACCCTCCACAACCTCTTGCTTCAGCGTGGACGCCTCCACGAGCTGCCTCCATCAGCAGCAAAAACAAAATGCTCAGCAGTGCATGGACTCCCTATACGTGTGCAACCTCAACGCATAACAGAGATTACTTGACCAATTTTATTCTACAAAGGTTTGTAATTTGGATAGAGCATACTTAGACTTTCCTGCTGTTTGTACGTGAGAGACCCATAAGCTGAGAAATAGAATTCCATAGGGGGTGTAAGCTTTAGCTTGACATGGTCAATAGAATCTGAAAACATATGCAAGGAGGTCTGACGTCTGCCAGGCCCAACCATGGCTTCCAAAGACGTCACCAAGAACCCACATCGGCAAAAAGTTTGTGGGCGCTGGAGTAGACCTGCTCACCTGCAGCAGCACGGTGGCCGGGCGGAGGTTGGCGAAGGCGCCAAGGCCGGCGCGTAAGCCCAGCAGCCCGCGCTCCGGGCGCAGGTGCGGAGGATTGCTGTCCCACTTGTACCTACAACATCACGCCGCCGCCGCTGCTGACATATCTAACCCCCAAACTTGCATCTTAGTATATAACGTTTTTTACTTTGGACATGTACACTACCACAGATTTCCTGAATCGTAGGTCCAGGCTGAACAATATTACAATGCGAATGGGCGAGTAAGCAAGGACCCGAGCTCTGCCGGCGTCCGTGCTGTGGTGGGCAAAAACCCGAAGTCAGACCCAGATGAATCGAACCCAGTCGCCATGTAAAGGAACCCCAAGCGCGCAAGTTGGGGCCTCACCCGCCGATGGCGGCGAGCAGGACGGCGTCGCTGGCGCGGCAGGCGTCGAGCGTCGCCGGCGGCAGCGGCGAGCCCTCAGCGTCGAGCGCCGCGCCGCCGATGAGCGCCTCGTCGAAGTCGAAGGCGATGCCTGCGCCGGCGGCGGCGGCGGCCATGGCCTCAAGTGAATTGACTGAGCTCTTGCGGCAGCGGCAGCGGAGAAGGCAAGCAGAACGTTGGCAATGGGACGCCTGCATCGTCGGGCCGCCGCACCTTCCTGGCGGCCGACGAGGCGCAGCACGGCGACGGCGACGTCCAGGATCTCCGGACAGATGCCGTCGCCGGGCAGCAGGCAGACCTTGTACGCCGCCCGCCGCTCTCCGCCGCCGCTGCCGCCGCCGCCGCCGCCGCCGCCGCCATTGGCGGCGGCAGCGGCAGCCGCAGCAGCAACGCGCGGGCTCGAAGCGCCGCGACGCGGCGAAGTCACAGCGGCATAGTTGAAGACGGCGGCGGAGCGGCGGCAGCGGGCGGCAGGTAGCCCGCGCCCGAACCCGCCGGCGGACGTAGATCCATCATACACCGGATAGACTTGGGACGCAGGGAGACCCAGGCGGAGCCCGCCGTTCCCGCGCCAGACAGATTTGCAGCAATTTGCCTGGTTCTGACGCTCTGACGGATACTTGCGCCCGGGCCAGGCCAAAACCCCCAAACGGCTCGGCGCCACCGGACGCGGCGCGGTCTGCGGCGGCGTTCGCCGCGGCGGCGGCGGCGGCGGCTGCGGCGGTGTCTGCGGCGGCAGCAGCGGCGGCGGCGGAGGCGGCGACGGTATCTTGAGACGAGGCGGAGCGAGGAGGCGAGGCCGGGAGATCCTCTGCCGCCATGGCGGCGCAGGCTTCGGCCGCCGCCGCCGCCGTGATCGTCGCTCTGATGCTGACGGCTGGCGGCGCGGCGGCTCGGCATGGCGGCGGCGATGGCTCTGCCGTTGAGAAGTGGGAGGTGACGGCGCTCCCGGGCTTCCAGGGCGAGTTCGCCTCCCGCCACTACGCCGGGTGCGACGCTAAACCCTGACCCCCAAATCCCTAATCCTTAACCCTGACCTCATGCCCCTAAACCCTAAACCCTTACCCTAAACCCAAACCTAAACCCTCAGACCTCAGCTCCTAAACCACCCCTCTTCCGCCCACCCGCCGCCGCCGCGACCGGCGCCGCCATAACCGCCGCCGCGGCCGCCGCCGCTGCTGATCCGACTGTCAGAGAAATGTTTCACATAAGGCATTCAGAGAGACTTTCGAGTTCGTGATTTAGACAAAGTTGAACTTTCTGCCGCTTTTTACTCCAGATACGTGGCGGTCTTTCAACATTAGTATCGTAGAGAAAGTTTCACATATTATGGATGAAGTTGACCTTTCTCTTTCTCTATGCTCCAGGTATGTGGCTGTCGGCGATGGCGACCGGCAGCTTTACTACTACTTGACGGAGTCGCAGCGCGCGCCTTCGGATGATGCGCTCATCCTCTGGCTCAACGGCGGGCCGGGCTGCTCCAGCTTCGATGGCTGGGTGTACGAGCACGGTACTGCCGCTGCTGCAGCTGCTGCACAGCCCCTCCTGTACCTAGATCCTAAACCCGTGTGCCTAAGCCCTAGACCCGAAACCCTGAACCTTTAAACCCTAATTCTAAACCCCAAACAATCTCAACTCAGATGCCTGAGAAGCCAAACACCCAATCCCTTACTGTCACTATCAGAACCTGAAATCTTGAGCCTAGGTTCCTACAATTCAAGTAATTGAAGCTCTCATAATTCGTAAGTTCAGCATCTTGTGAACCCTAAATAGTAGAAGCTGGGCCATAACCGCGGCTTCTGTCACGAGGTGTTATAGGCTCGCTGAGGCCCACAGCTCCGAGGCCCTTGATTCTCATGACGCCGCAGCCGCCGCCGCATGCCAGGGCCGTTCAACTTCGTCCCGGGCGCAGAGCCCGGCACCCTCCCCACGCTCGTCGCCAACCCCTTCGCCTGGTCCACGGTGCGCCGCTGCGCTGCTCAAGTTCCTGAGAGCTCCGCGGCCTGGGCTCAGATCGGTGAAAGCTCGGGGTTGTGGTTTTATAGTGCAGGGTGGAGGTTTAAAATGCATAGGGATTAGGGTTAGGCTTCATCATTTGGGTTTCCGGTTTAGTTCCAAATTTGATTCCAGGCCTTCTATAGGTCAAGCGTTCAAGACCGCCCGGTAGCAAATGCCCGTCGTCAAGCTCTCCACTGCCGGCTAAATGAAGTCATTCAGTTGCTAACTGCCATCCTTGCTGAGCTTGCCGGCGCCAGATTGCGAGCATCCTCTACGTGGACTCTCCAGCGTGTGTGGGCTTCTCCTACTCGACCTCCCGCGCTGACTGTGAGACTGACGACTTCCAGACAGCTCGCGACCTCCACGAGTTCCTCCTGAAGGTCTGCAATTTGATTATCTGACCGTCTGTGTATCGAGCAGCGTTACTGGGCCGAAGTTGCAAGGTTAAATGACAACTTAGTAAAAGGATGCTTGATATAAGAAAGCATTGCGCTCCCTCTCTCCTCCTGCAGTGGCTGCATGCATTCCCAAAGTTTCAAGGCAACCCATTCTATGTGGCGGGCGAGTCGTACGGCGGCATATACGTGCCTATGATTGCCTGGGAGGTGGCCAAAGGTGAGCCTCTGCTGCTGGCAGAGGGTTGCCTGCTCGATCTTTTCATGGGTTTCATGGGCTCGATGCCGTCCGGCAGCGTGCGCCACGGACTAGTCTAATATGACGTGATTTTCTTTCAATGAAAGCTCTGCAGGCATCCACGAGGGTGTGCAGCCGCGTATCAGTTTCCAGGTAAATTGACGACTTTAGCCACTGTACTTCATCTCAGCTTTCTGTAGATCATAAAGCAGAGACCGTGGCCATTAAATAACAATGATAGCACAGCATCCTGCCTCTGCACTTGATTGTTGACTGCGAGGGTGCTCTGCGCTTGCGAATCAAGTTGTGACCTGTAGCGTAGACTCAGCCAAAAAGGATGCACAATAACAGGGCTATTGCCGCCAACCGCTTCTCGCCAGCAATGGCTGACAAGCACGGGTCATCAAATGTGCTGGTGGTGCAGGGCTACATGGTGGGCAACGGCTGCACAGATGAGGTTTTCGACGGCAATGCGATCGTCCCTTTTGCTTACGGCATGGGTCTCATCAGCATCGATCTCTATGAGGTTCTTGCCCTTCCATCCTCCTCACTTACGTAAGCCCTGGTCCTCAAATGAGTGTGCACCTGAACGCTTGGACCATGTTGTGAACCATCATCCTGACTCTTAACAGGACATAGTTATGTGCATTCTACTTAATCAAGCCAGCAGTATGTACCGGACCCCTGTTTTGTCAGGAGCAGGCCATGCGGAGCTTCTTGCTCTCGGCCCCTCCACCTCTTCAGATCTTTGCAATTTATTAGCGAAATGTGTGCCTTATGCTGGCTGCCACCTAAAGCAGCTGCAATATTGTGAACAGGCTTGTCACAATTCACTCCACGATGTATGCCGGCATGACTGCTCTGGCTCACCAACTCAGAGCAGTGTATCAGACTGGCGGTGTTTGCTTGCCTAAGCCACGTCCGTGTTTTCCTACAACATGCGCCCCTTTTCGGTTGTGGCGGCACAGAAGCTGGAGAAGGCATGCCACGGGAGCTACTGGAATGCAACCGGCGCCTGCCTTGCCCTGCTCGACCATCTCTATGAGGTCAGTCCCTGTTCTGCAGCTCCTCGCTCTTGAGTTGGTCACTGAGCAGCAATTGTAGGCTTTGCATTCTACGTCCTGAGGGTCAGCTTTGGCCATGATATTTGATTTCCGATGTTGAGCTTTGTAAGGTGCACTACTTCAGAAGTTGAGATTTGTTAGGTACATCAATGGCCTGGTAACCTTTGACTTACCTCAAAGGCAGTGCATGATGTTAGCCAAGTGGCCAATTGGCTAAGAAAATGTGGCAGCTGATTGCTAATCGCAGAACAGCATATATGCATTGCCAGTCTGCAATGTGGAGCCCTCTTAGTAAGCTGCAGCAGAGCTTTCCTGTCCCGCCACAGGAGGTGGCCGACCTAGACATCTATGACATTCTCGAGCCTTGCTTCCACGACGACAAGGAGCCTCAGGCCAGCGGCGGCACTGGCGACGGCGGCAGTGGAGTCAAGCTCCCCTCCAGCTTCGTTGGTGCTACAGCTTTCTTCTTCCCCCTGCTCCGGTCTCCTCTCTTGCTGCTCCACAAGTGATAATATGAAGTAAGGTGGTGCACAGCCGCATGGTTGTACAAAAGTACTCAGCAGTTAGCATGATCCATAGCAGCAATCAAAAGTACGACAATGCACCAGACTTTTCCATCCGCTGGACATTTCGTTTTGCTCTGCACTGCAGCCCTTTGCTTCATCGCGAATGGGCGAGCTTATGCATATTTCTTTCACCGATCTGATTTCCTGAGGGAGCAGGTCTGGGGAGGAGCAACCCACGTGCGCTGCCGGTGCGGACACGCATGGCTGGGCGAGCATGGCCGCTCAGGTCGCCAGTGCGCCCGGGCCGTGTGCCCATGTGGCCAGAGCTCGTGCAGCGGCAGGCGGGCAAGTCTGCTGGCGGTGACGACGGAGGCGGCGAGAGGGCCATCGTGTCAGGTGTTGTCGGGCTTGGTTCACCATATGTCCCATGCTTCGACGACGTCGTGGCTACCCTCTGGCTGAACGATCCAGATGTCCGGCGCGCCCTGCACGCCCGCCCAGTGAGCTTGTTGCACCTTTACCTGGCATTGAGCTATATCAGAAGACTTTTTAAGACTGCTATGACTATGTTTGTCTTCATTGAGTCTGGTTTTTAGGACCTCCATTGCCCATTGTTAAATGCAGAAGTGCAATTCAGAAATAAGGGCATCCTTATTGAGGACAGTCAGCGCCAGCTTCGAGCTTCTCTCATACTTTTGGTCCTAAATCTGCAGGCCGCTGAGATAGGAAGGTGGGAGCTGTGCACACAAAGCCTTCACTACAAGCACAATGCCGGCAGCATGATCCCTAAGCACCGCAGCCTTACGCTCGCCGGGTTCCGCGCTCTCATTTACAGGTAAAGGCATACGCGGCAGAATTACGCTCCGTGTCTCATCTGCTTGACACCCTAACACCATCCCCATGGTCTTGGCAGCCTTTCACGTAGACTTCTGACTCATTGGCCACAACAAACCGATGATGACGTTGAATATTACTTTTCCGTTCTTTCATCTACACATATCCAGCAACGAACCAGCACATACTGATTTAGCATGCATATCAGAACCAGTATTGCGACCTTTGGTGTTGCTGGTATATCAACGACGGTGGGAATGCCGCAGTGGCGATCACGACATGTGCGTGCCATACACGGGTACGGAGAGCTGGACGAGGTCGCTCGGGTACCGCGTCACCGACCACTGGCGGCCATGGTTCTTGGGCGACCAGGTGGCTGGCTTCACCCGCCGTTACGCTCACGGCTTGACGTTCGCCACCGTCAAGGGCGCCGGCCACACTGTGCCCGAGTACAAACCGGCCGAGGCACTTGCGATGCTCACCCGATTCCTCAGTGACGAGCCGCTTTGATGTCGGCCAAAGCCAGCATCTCTGAGCCACTGGCAGGCCAAGGTGATGGCTTCATGTAAACGAAGGCTCATAAGATAATGTCTGTATCCTTTTCATATCTGCTTAACCTGGACATGTCTTGTGCCGGCAAAGCATGGCCCCTTGCATATACTTGGCACCTTGTGACACCTGCATTTGTATATCCTTAAAGAAGGAAACATCTGCTTTCAAAAGTGCAGGGACGATATGCATAAGTCTCGGCCCTGGCAGGCTCCAACAACTGAAGTAAAGATCAGGCAGGAGAATCAGTAGAAAGTAAGCCTTGGTGTTGACCAGATAATACTGTCATGAATATGTACATACTGCCCACAGGGTGGCACCTTTGCAGCGAAGCTCCTTGTGAAGCTCTTACAGCAAGGTATCGCAAGCGCAGAAGCAACATTGCAGCACCCCACATGGATGACGGTCAAGTTTCTACAGCTCAAGCACCTCGTCTGTTTTGGTTGCTGCTGCAATGGCCTTGGCCAGGAGCAACTTGTTGGAGATACGATACTGGACAGCTAGTGCGAGCGCGCGATCTGCCAGTGGCGTCCTGCCGTTCTGTGCGCCCTGTAGGGCAGCCAGGATTTGCAGGTCCTCATCCAGCGACGTCGGCATGCTCTGCAGGATCTCCCTGCACCGCTGAGCAATGGCAGCCACTGCCAGGTTGACGTCGTGCAGCGTGAAAGGGGGCTTGCACTCGTCCTTTGCTGCGCTCTGCTGCAGGCTTTCACCGTCACTCTCCCACGTCCCCTCATTGGCACCCTCATCGTGCTCCTCCTCACCAGAAGTCTCCTCCCACATTTGGTCATTGCTGTCCTGCAATGTTAGCAAGTGTGTCACATTGCACTGCGATCCGTTGCTTTCAACCAGCTTGTGCAGCGCAGCGAAGGCCGCCAGCAGGGCTGGGTCCACGACTCCGCCAATCCGGACTCCCGGCCCCGGACGGTATGGCAAGTACTCGTAACCCAGATCCCCCCACATGTTGACGAGCTCCCACCATGCCGCTGCCTGAGTGCCCGGCAGCAGCCCCACTTTGTCCACCTCCATGGCGCGTTGTGCTGCGGCCCACCCAAGGTCCTTCCTCAGGCCCTTGCACTGCAGAACATCGGGATGGTCCACCATGCCAAGTTGACCTCCAGCGTCACTGTATTTGGAGCAGTAAGTGTCGAATTTGTCTAAGAACCACCCGACGGCCTCCTGTAGCAGCACAAGTTACGACGAAGCGCGGGGAACACAGTTAGCTGCAGTCTGCAAGGTTGCTAGCAATCGCTTTGTACGCATGCCCTCAACTTTGTATTGAGGCACCAACATGCAGCGCATCTTGACTTCTAGTACTTGCTTACCTCCATATCCTGGAAAACATGAATGATGTCAAACGGGTTGTCTTCTTGCAGAAAACCTGTATGCAAGAGATGCAGATGAGCTTTTCAGTACACCTGCACCTGACCTCATATCTCTAACGGTCTGTCTACTGAATACGGCTCAATGACTGATGACCTATCCTGCTGCTACCCAGGTGTATGGTGGCTAGTAGCTGTCACTGACACGTATCATAGTAGCTGTCATTGTCCACAGCATCCGATGAACAAATGGCCCCACAACACTGGGGCTTGTCAATATTGAGCAGACCAACCATAATAAAGAAAAAGGTTGTCATTGGGCCGTGGTCCAAAAGATGTAAATATTTCTTGACCCCTTTTGATGCTCCTCTTGGCAACAATCTCAAGCTTTCCATGCACTACCGGTTGGGACATCCAATCTGCCTGCACATTGTCATCACAGTCACTATGAAATCACTTAGGATGGAGAACAACACTGTCTACTTGCAGAAGTTTGCAAAGCCATCATCCTCTGGGCTAGCATATTGTGCTGCATTGCTGGCATGTCAAGATCTGTAAAGAAGGAACTTCTAGAATGAGCAGCAACATACAGCTCAGTCCATATTCACATTCTTACATTGTTGTCATAATGATGATTGATCATGTCCATGAATGGCATCATAACAAAGTCTTGAAATTCGGCACCCCCTCCAACTGGCAATGTAAATGCACGGCTGAATACCATGGATGCAGCCCACTCTGCCACCCGGCCTCTGGCATCAGTGGATTGCAACACTTGGCCGCGCTCAGAAACCCAAGAGCGATACAAATGCCTTGTGTATAGCAAAATGTGAAGTCACAAGAACGATAAGCCATGCTTGCTCAAATGACAGCCAAAGGACATTCACATATGTAGATGAACCCACCTGTAGCATAGGCTATATGTATGCTTATGAGGTAATGTGTCGTGGACTTACCAAAGTCGTCAAGTGTTGCGGCTTTCAGAGGAGCAAGCAGATTGTATGCTTCAGTAACGCTCTTCCTTATCTGCTCGATTTTCTCAATCATGTGGTGCCACTGAACGTTTTTAACATCCTGCAGAACATGGAAGGCGCAGGGGCTTGTGGAAGCGCACATGCAGAGGATCTCCACAACCTGCACAATGACCTCTATGTACCTGTCTTGCACCCTGCTCCTGACAGTGGCTTACATTCTCTACAAATAAGATGGACTCTGTGTAGTCTTGACCAACCTCAGGACGTAGGAAGATTGGCAAGGGTACTTGTCTTGGAAGAATGTTCAAATAAGGTGCCCAGTGTGACTGCTCTCCTTCTGCTCTGGAAAGAGGTCCAACATACAACATGATCAAACCCTGCCTTTCAAGTGATGTATGTGTCTTGACGTCACAAAGTTCTGCTAAGCCTATGAAACTTATGTCGGCGACAATAAGAGGCTGTTATAGCATTGTTTTATAGAGCAACTCAATCACGTGAGCAGGACTGAGCTCAGTCTATAACACTGTGAGCCACTACATGGAGCTTACGCTAGCTGTTGCGGGCCAAGTGTGACAGAGGGCTAGTACCGGGTTAGATAAGGAACTTACAGCTCCTGGAGTAGGAGTTGAGCAACTTCTGCCCACCCCGGTAGAGCGTCACTATGCTCCTCATTTAGTTGTCTGAGATGTAGGCCCAGCCTCAACTGGTCATGAAAACCACAGAGGCACTCAACAAACTTCTCCAGGGCCTTGCCATTGTTTGCCAGACTTCCAACACAGCTGCCGAGCTATGGGCGGGTTCGTAGCACTCACTGGTATAATGGACAAGCTTTCCCCCTGAGAGATATCCTCAACTGCATATAGACCTCTCCTCCCGCGATCTGGATCAGGCTGTATGCTGCTTTTGTTGCTCATCGTCAGCCCATTGATCTTGCACCAAGTAAGGAACTGGACAACAGTGGCATCAAATGGATGATAACTTAGTCGGTTGAAATGCTGGGAAAGCTGTCAACTGGTGACTTTTACCCAGTTGCTATGGAAGCTACATAAAGGGCCGTGACCGAAATAGAAATAACACATGCAGCATTTGCCAGCTTCTTCAATCACTGTAAACAGGGGGCATTCTGGATACGCTGGATGATTTGGACGTGTTGCCATGGCGCACCTTGGCCAGGGCGCTTGGAGGGGTGCCCGCTGCATCCGGAGCTCGCACTGCGGCCCTCGTCTCGACAACCTCCTGGCCAGCCTGCATTGCCGAGGCGTAAATCAGCTGAAGTCATGACCAGGCACTGCAATGTATGCCGCCACTGTGACATCCCTCACACCGCTTCCGGCCTGGCGTCAAACGGTCGCCAGGAGCGGCCCGCAAGCTGGGGGCTGACTGCCGATTTGGCCGTATGTCATCGACGTCGGCAAGCCAGCCTAGAGCTTGTGCCTGCTGACATGAGGTAGAGCTCGGGCACGAGCGCATTGCCCCTGCGGGCCCGCCCGCCGCTCGTATACCGTTTCGCTGATACTGGCAGAAGCGCTCGTTGTCGCCGCCGCCGTCGCCGCTGCCATTGCCGCAGCCGCTGCGACCAGCAGGTGAACCAGCAGCACGGGGCCCTCGCCGCACCCCCGGCGCCGGCGGCCCTGCTGCTGGCGTCCCATGGCTGGCAGCCGACTGTCCGCCGGCCTCGACGGCAGAAAAGACGGCTCCGTCGCCGCCGCCGCCGCCGCCGCCGCCGCCCCCCCGCTGCCGTCGCCGCCGCCCGCCCCCCCAGCCGCCGCCGATGGCGGCGGCGTGTGCGGTGACGAAACTTGCAGGTTACGGTACGATAATTTTGGAAAGGTGACTTAAAGATCAGTGGTGTTGTGGATTGCGGACGGACACCGTACCTGGAGCCCACGGGCGTCCAATCCGTGCATCTGCAAAGGCCACGCGCCAAGGATACACGATGCCCCAGATCTTCCGCGAACACCTTCGCGGGCGCGGGGGGTTGCCCCGCGGTGGAGTTCCGCTGCCGGGGAGAGGCGGGGATGCCCCCCCGCCAGCTCAGCTGGCCAGTCAGCTGAGCTGGCAGGTCAAAGCACACGTCATCGCCACCTCGGCAACCCTAAGACGGGTCCGAGACACCGTCATCTAGCGGCGCCAACCAGTGGGCACCACCGGACAGCGTGGCGGGCCCGTCGCCAGGCACTCTCCACGTCAGCGTCCATCGCGTGCGGTCGATGCCACCTCGGCTATTTTTTCAAACGGGTCCGATCGAGGTACCGTCACCTAGTGAACCAACCACTTTCCAGCGATGGTGCCACGTGGCAAGCCGCCGCGGGGCGTTCCCTCCACGTCGGCANAGCACTCCGGCTCCTTCAGGCCTTGTCCATTCCTTTGGGCTGGCCTCTCCCGGCCACCAGTTAATTTGGCCGCGCTTGCTGAGCGGGCGCCGGGGTGGCACCGCTCGCGACGTTCGCTTACTGCTGTCTCAGTCCTTAGCACTCCGACTCCTTCAGACCTTGTCCATTCTTTTGGGCTGGCCTCTCCCAGCCACCAGTTAATCTGGCCGCGCTTGCTTCGCGACCACCAGTCACGGCCGACTGAGCCCCAAACCCCCCCTTCGTATAGATACAAAGCGTCTGCAAATGAGCGGGGCCGCCCGTCCGAGCCGCCACGTGTTGGCGCCAGGCCACGTGTCGGCGCCGCGAGGCCATGACCGCCGCACCCGCTGCCGCCGCCGCCGTTGCCGCCGCCGCCGCTGCCGCCGTCGCAGCCCTGGCCGCCGCCCATCACAAGCCTGGTGCTGCCATCGTCGTTGTAATTCTTTCTGATCCGGCCCCCTCCGCAACTTCTGCAGCGCGGCCACCAGCAGGCGCTCGAGGTCCTCCCGCAGTTCCTCGTCCTCCTCGTACTCGGAGGCCTGCAGGTCAAGCGCCGCCGCCATTGCCGGCATGCGCCCGGTGGCAGGCTCAAGCATGGGTGCAACGCAGTTTCCGTTGGCTTGGGAAGTGGCCTGATTAATATCTGACAGTTGTCTGTTGTCTTAAGCAAAACCCGTGTATTTGAACGATTATTTGATGTTTCTGCATAAGTGCCGCATGCAGCACCCGTACACGGCAACTGTTGGCGGCGTGCTCTACCTCTTGGGTCGCTTCTTCTACTTTGCCGGCTACTCTCAGGGTGATCCGAGCAAGCGGCTTTCGGGCGGAGGCGGGTGAGCGACCCTCGTCGCTGTTGCCTTTGCGCAAGGGCTTCGCTTGTCCAGCTAGTACCCCATCTGTTGATTGCGTTCATGGCCTGGCGGTAGGATTGGAGTGTCTCAGAGATCAGCAGATGTGCTGTCCCCGCCTCATATATGGTTTTCTAGCTCCTGCTCGTCATCTGATTGGCCTGGTGTGAGGCGCAGGTTGTACGCAGTTGGCCTGCTCGTGGAACTCGCCTGCACCTTTTCGCTCTCCGTTCACCTCGGCGCGCAGCTGTTTGCACAAAAACGCGTCTGAGGTGCAGGCCTGGCGAGGCGGCTCGGTTTTTGGCTGTCCAGGCTAGGACTTTCAGCTGCGCAATTTCTGACAAGCTAATGGACTTGGTGGCTACACAGTCCACTGATGAAAATAGCCGCTTTCAAGCTCCACACTAAGGGAAGTCAGCTATATCCAGAGGCAAAAGGTGCCAATATTGCCACAATATCTTGTAACTCAATTGCGAGCTTGGTAACGGGCCTTCACATCCTTTCGTGGGATGGGAAGGATGTAGAGGCCCGTTATATGGTATACATACGCAAGCGAAGCAAATACAACAGTTCATCCATGCATGTGAGACAGGTGTGGAAAGACTTGCAAGACCCCTTGTCGTGCAAAGCACTTTGCGCCAATTAAACGAGGTGCCACGACTCTGCAGGTCGGTCTCTGATGCTCAGACACGGGCCCCTCAGGTGCCTCTCTCTCTGTTCAACAGGAGGAGATTGCTAATCGCCCTCAATGATAACGTCTCAATCTTGACGGCCGGCCCTGAAGGCACGTGAAGTAACAGCCAATGTTTTTGTAACACCAAAGGATAACTATGCCAGAATAGACAAGCTGTGAAAGAATTTGGGGTGAAAGATGCATCAATCGATTCAGAAGACAACGAGCACTCAGGAGCGTTGCACATGTGGAAATACTGGCTCCTGCAGCTTGTAAGACTCGGTCATCCGTGAATGCAGCCCTCTTGGTATTGCTGCGTACACTTACGAATGGCGACCACCAGAATCGAGTAACAGATACATAGTAGACAGAGTTGTAACCTCGTTATGCCTCCTCGCTGCTCGACATGATTTCTCATTTGTGTTCAGCTTGACAAAGTGTGCGGCTTGCCCTCACATGCGACATGTTTTTAAGTTGATTAAAGAGGCCAACCCAGTAGTCCAGCTCTAATTATTAAATGGCAAGGCATGTAATAAAGCCATGAATTTGTGTAATATTTATCAAAGGTAATGTGTGAGGGCTGCATCAGGGCGGCAGCTCGTCAGGAGTGGACACGCCATCAAGCGGGTCCAATGTGAGATTCGGGAAAGTCTCAACAACAACCGACTTAGCCAGGTGGCGGGCGCGGGCGACCAGCTCGCCCTCGACAAGAGTCCGCATGAGCGTGTCAAACTCGGCAACGGCAGTGCCGCTGCGCCGGGCGTCCGCCCACCATTCGCTTCCCTCTGCCCAGAGTGACGAGAAGTCTGCTAGAGTGCGGGCGTCGTATAGCGCTCGCAGGGCGTCGAAGAAGCCCGGCATGGCCTCGTCAGTTGCGACAAAGAGCCGGCGGCCTGGAGCGATCCCCAGCCGCGGGAGGATGCGCAGCAGCGCCTGTGGGCGTGTGTCGGCGTCGAGGTGCGGCCACCTGGTGTGGTCGGCGGCACGAGCGCCGCGCTGCACGCGGACGGCGTCAAAGTCCCACCGCAGTGCGAGGCAGATGCGGTCAGTGAGGCGCGCCAGCGGCGGCGCGAGCTGCAGCGTCGTAGCCGGCAGGGGGAGCCCGGCATCGCCTTCGCACACGGCGCCCGGTCCGCGTCCGCCCGCCCGGATCCTCCGCCGCACAACCTGGGTGGCCTGGCCCACGAGCTTGGCGGTCGGCACCGTCTCGTCTACTTCGCACACCGTCACCTGCAGCGATCGCTCTGGCCACGTCACATTGCTGGCAGCCAGTGGCGGCCCCACATGGCATGCTGAGTGAAGGACCAAGGTCTATCATACTTAGGGTCAAGGCTCGTGGTCAGGGAATGGTGTTGAGATCCAGAGACGGGATTGTACTGAGGAACTCAAGTCACAAGAAATCACGTTTGTTAAGAAAGAAAATTAGCAAAACAACATAGATGGAGCAGTGATGGTCTCTCAGAGCTGGGACATACGACTGGGTTTTGGAGGAATGTGCGTGCTCCACCCCAGTGAGCTCTGTGGAACCGATAATGGGCTTTAGGCCAATTGTACTTGAAGCAGTCTCATTAGACGGTTATGTCTAATGCGTATCTGTTAAGTCTAATGGGTATCTAACAGATGTGCACCTTACGGCTGGGGTGGAAGACGTTCCAGGCCTCCCAGTGGGCCAGGAGCTCAGCGCGGCGCACCGTCGGCACCGCCGCCTCCAGGCGCTCCAGGTCGTAGTACGAGCGCCAGTCGCCGACGCCGCCGCCGCCACCGCCCGCCGCCGGCGGCAGGCAGAGCTCGGTGTCCAGCACGAGCGCGCGGCCGAGNCGCGCCTGCCAGCTCGCCCAGCACCCGGGCGTCCACGTTGACCTGGGCGCAGGTGAGGGCCACGGGCATCTCAAGACTAGGGTTCAAGAGATTACAATTAGGTTACTTTTAGGTTTAAGTCTAAGTTTAGGTTTAGGCTTGGGCTTAGGTTCAGTATTAGCGTGGCAGCGCAACAAGACAACGGCCGTCCAGGCAAGCGCACGCCCGAGCCTTGAACCCTCAATCCCAAACCCTGAGCTAAACTCCATAGCTTCACCGCAACGGCGGCGCCTCACCTCGGCGAGGTCATTGACCAGGACGCCGATGCGCCGGCCCCCCGTAGCCGCCAGCGCCCCGCTCAGCACCGTCGTCTGCGGCGGCGGCGGCGGCGGCGGTGGCGTCGGCGTCAAAGTGCCGGAGGGCGGGAAACGGCGCAACGGCTGCGGCGGCGGCCTGGCGGCGGCGGCTGTGCCCCCGCACCTTGCCGGCTCCCAAGAAGCCCGTCAGCACCGTCACCGGCACCGCTCGGCGGGGCCGCATCCTCCGGCGTCGCCGCCACCGCCGCCGCCGCCGCCGCCGGGGCCGCCGCAAGTCGCGGCGGGCGGGGCGGAGCAGTGCGATCTAGTTACTGGCAGCCGCGAGCAAGACCAGTCACTGTCACTCTCACGCAGCCGTCAGCATCAGGGGCCGTCCCAGGGGCACCGTCAGCGTCAGGACCATTGACGAGGCGTGGCCTTCTGACAGACGGCCACGTCTCCACGGTGGCGCTCGACATTCACAAACCTAAACTGGAACTCTGCAGAAGCCCTAATCAGACCTCTTGCCCGCCGCCACCGCCGCCGCCGCCGCCGCCGCCGCCGCCGCCGCCGCCGCCGCCGCTTGGAGACCTCCGTCGACACAAGGTCAGGCGGTCGGCAGGGAGGAGGGGGAGGAAGGACTGGCCGCCGGCGAGCTCGGCGCCGCGGGGATGGCCGCTGACAGGAGCGGTGGGGAGCAGGCGAGGGCCTGAAAGGCGGAGGGAGTGAGGGGGTTGCGTGCGGGCGCGAGGGAGGAGGGAGAGAGGGCGAAGGAGGAGTGCGTCCCGCCTGGGGGACGTGAGAGGCTGCCAGGAGGGGGTATGTGGGGCAGATCGGCATCACAAGAAGAGGGAGGGAGGCAGTGAGGGAGGAGGGAGGGAGGAGAGGGTGGAGGGAGGAACGGAGAGGGAGAGGGAGAGGGAGAGAGAGAAAGTAACTGAGAGGGAGAGTTTGAGGGGGGGGGAGAGAGAGAGAGGGGAGGTGGGGGAAGGGCAGGCCAGCCCACAGCGGCCTCAGCTGCCGCTCTGACATGCGGGCAGAGCCACCATGACGTCAAGCGCAGCTTGCACAGCGCCAGTTGCATGGCTGCCCCTGCGGCAGCAGCAGAGCCGCAGCCATCGGGCCGTCAGCCTCGCCCACAGCAGGGAGCATGGGCCGGCGCGCCTGTTCAGAACACCCACTTGGACTTGTCGTCCCATCGAGCAACTGGGCCTTCGTAACGCCCGCCGGAGGCCGGCGGAGCAGCAGCGGCGGCCGCCAGGAGCCGCCGTTGCGGCGCTCGTCGCCGACTTCGCCAGCTCCAGCCCGGGCCGCGATGAGCTGCACTGGGATGGCGAGCGGCGGCTGGCGGCGCGGCCGCTGGCGCTGCCGGAGCCCCCTGCTGACTCCTCCATCCAGAGCGTGAGTTCCCATTGATGCTGGCGCTGCTGAGAGCGAGTGCCTGCACTGCGACAACAGGCACTGATTTGGCTTTAACGGCTGTGGCGGCGGCGCGACGTCAGGTGCTGCCGTACCTCTGGGCGCTGGCCTCCGGCGACCGCACACTGCGCTGGCGGCTCGCGGTCGCACTAGTGCTCCTGGTCGCTGGCAAGGTGCTCCGCTCTATCCACTGCGCCGCTTACTTCTCACTCCTTCTCAAACCCCTACTCCATGTGATCCTCGCTCGCCAATCACATCCGTGAGTCCTCTTTCATCTTCCTGCACCTCATTGACTGACCAGCTTCTGCCATGGCAAGCGTGTGCAGGCAGCCGGCCTCGCGGGGCCGCTCCTGTTCAAGCAGGGCCTGGACGGCCTCGCCCAGGCCGGCAGCCTTAGCCTGGGCCAGCAAGCTGTCCACGCAGCCGTCGCTGCGCTTGTCATGTCGGGAGTCAGCAAGGTGTGCGCCTGACTCGAGTCTCTCTCCCTGCTTCCCCCCCTCCTTCGTCCGCATTGCTTTTGTGCCTCACCCCTGCCATTTCCGCCCTCCTTCCCTCCACCCTCCATTTCCATCACCTAATACACACTCCATCTGTGAGCTCCTGCATTTCTTCCTTCATCCACTTTCCCCCTACTTTTCTTTGTGCTCACATTTCCTCTCTCCCCCCCCTCCTCCTCTCTCCACTTTCGGTTTCTGTCTTCTTTCGTCGCTCTTCTTGTCCCTACTTCTCCTTCTTGCCGCCCCTCTTTCTTTTCCCCTCCCCTCATCCCTTCCCTTTACCTCTCCTGAAGCCCTTACCTCTCTGTTGCTACTTCCTACTTTCACCATCCCTCCTCCCAGCTCCCTAATCAATGGAAGCTAGGAATTTCCCCTTCTCCTTTCTTCACTCTCTTGTGCCCTCCAACTTTGGATCTTCATCCCTATACACTTGTTTGACGCAACACTGACTTTCTATTTTCGTTGCTGAATCTGAGGCGACAGCCACAGCTGACCCCCTGCCAGCTGCCGCATGGCCACTCTGCAGGCCCTGAGTGCGTTGTTTAATGAGGTGCGGTACGTGGTGTTCACACCGGTTGGGCAGGCAACGGGACGCCGTGTAGCGCTGCAGTTCTTCGAGCACATTCTCGCCATGGACGTGGCTTTCCACCTCGAGCGCAAGACTGGCGGGCTCTCGCGCATCATTGATCGCGGCAAGCGCTCCGTCACCATGATCTTCCGCGCCGTTGGTGGGCAGCACTCCCTCTCTCTGTCCTTTCTCCTCCCTCCTTCCGTTCTACCTGCCTCCCTTTCCCTCTCACATGAGACTGGCAGAACTCACGCCGATTCATGAGGGCGCGGCATGGACTGGCGGCGCCGCAGTGTTCACGTTCATCCCCACAGCGGTGGAGCTGGCGCTGGTGTGCGGGCTGCTGGCAAAGCAGATCAGCCCCGCTTTCGCGGGCGTCGTGCTCCTCACCTTCGTCGCCTACGTTGCGTGGACCATTGCCCTTACCAAGGCCGCCGCTGCTAGCCGCAAGGAGGTGAGTGGGCATCGCATCCCCCTTGCCCTTGCACGACCTTTCTTCCTCCACAGCTTTCGCTTCACTGCCTCCCTCATCTCCGTTCCTCCTACCTCTTCAATCTAGCAAAGTGAGCCTTAAGGCCGCAGACTTGAGGGTCAATCAAGCAATTCTATGCATCAATTAATTAGATAAGATGCCATGAAGTATGATGGCTCAAGCATATGAAGCGATGGGCTTATAATGCTGGGCGCCTCCCTTCTCACTACGTCCCTCTTTCCTCGCTTGCAGGTGAATCGGCTGGACAATCTCACAACTGGCAAGGTTGTGGACGCGCTCCTCAACTACGAGACCGTTGTCCAGGTTTGCTCTCGGGCATCGACCACCACGCTGCACCCCTAAGCCCATCTACCCAGTTCCGCACATGATTGTTCACCTCTCACATAGAGCTCTTCTGGTGCAACAGTTGCCCACTATACTGTACAAATATGTACATTATATACATATATGTACATCTATGTACATTATGTATGTCTTCATGTATGCATGGCAGCCAGCCATCATCACGGATACTCGTCCTGTCACTTCCTCCCAATCCATCCGCCGGCAGGGGTCGAGACCTGACCCGTGCCGCGCCATGCGGATGCTGTGGCCGTGGTCGCAGTTCAACAATGAGCAGCTGGAGGCGGAGCAGTACGACGACCTGCTGCGCAGCTATCAGCAGGCGTCGGTGGAGGCGGAGTATATCTCTGCAAAGCTGAACGGCGGGCAGGCACTGATACTGGCGCTCGGCGTGGCGACGGTCATGGCCATGGCCGGCATGCGGGTCGCCAAGGGCATCATGACCGCCGGAGACCTCGTGCTCGCCAACGGCCTCATCCTCCAGCTCTCCGTGCCGCTCCAGGTGCCCCTGGAGCCAGTCCTTCCTCCCTCCTCCCACCCTCTTCCGCCATGCAGCCCCAAGATTATGTGCGGCTGGTTCGTCGTGCCGCCTGGCCCTCGTTGTCAAGCCATGGAGGCGCCTTCTAGCGGTCCAGGGACTGTCGTAATGGTTGCCTGACGTGCCATGCTTGGTTTCTGTGCACCGCCAGTTCCTGGGTTTCCTGTACCGCGACCTGCGGCAGTCTCTCGTGGACATGGATGCTATGTTCACCATCCTCAGGTCCACTCCCGCCTCCCCCCCAATACATGGGCACGGTTGGCCAACTGAGATGGATCTGTCGTCTCCAAGTTGCAAGATTTCGCCCACGTTCTTCCATCTGCTCTTTCTTTCGCCAGGACCAAGTCGGCACTGCGAGATGGCGACGTGGAGCTGGAACCATCAGGGCGTGGCGCGAAGCTGCGCGCGTACAACGTTGAGTTTGGATACACGCCAGCACGCCAGGTCTGTTGAGGCTCTTGCTTGCCACTTTCAGCCCTGCACAGAATTGTAATTGTCAATGCCTTTTTTCGAAACGAATGCTCTTCTTGTACATCTTCTGGTCTGCTTTCATGTTGTTGAGGTTTGCGTGAAGATGGCTAATGTTGGCTGCCCTCTTGCACACGGCGCCAGGTGCTAAAGGGCGTGTCCTTTGTGGCGGAGCCCGGGCAAAGCATTGCGGTGGTGGGGCCGTCAGGTTCAGGCAAGTCCACAATTGTCAAGCTGCTACTGCGCCTCTACGACCCCCAGGCTGGCACCGTGTACCTTGACAACCATGAGATCCGCAGCCTCACCATGGTGCAGACGCAAGCCCTCAATGCATGCGATGGAGGCTGCCGCCGTGTTTGCAGAAAATTCTGGACAGGCAGAGTGCTTTTATGACATGGCAATCTCATTGCAGTGTCAATATGTTAGGAGAGACTTGGCAAGCAAGGGGGCAACATTGAGATGGAGCTACGTGCAAAGCTAACATTCTTCCGGCACTAAGCCTGGCCCCTGCATGGGCAAGCAATCCTGACTTAGTGTTGCCTATGGCAGGCGTCGCTGAGGAGTGCCGTAGCGGTTGTGCCGCAGGACACTGTAGGCGGCACCTCCTTCCTGGACCGTGCTTGCAATGTTCCATGTTTAGGGCTGAGAGACAGGATTGCAGATGTGTAGCTAGCTAGTCCTGGGCCAAGGTGACCTGGTCTTTATATCTGATTAGAGTGAGAGATTTGGGTGATGGGGCTGCTTGCTGGCCGACCATGTCATGTGCAGGTTACAGATGGCCGCTTATGAAAGACTCTCACTCTTGCAGGTCCTCTTCAATGACACAATTGCGGCCAATATTCGGTATGGCCGGCCGTCGGCAACGGATGAGGAGGTTGAGCAAGCAGCCAAGCAGGCGGTGAGTCCCCGTGACTCGAAGTCATTGCAGGCTCTGGCCAGCTTCAATCCTCATGAATTCATTACCCATAGGCAAGCCTGCCTGTCACCTCTTGGAACATTACCACCTAGCCTGCACATGGCTTCTCTGCTGTAGGAAGCGCCCTCTTCATGCGGCTACGTTGACTGTATGGAATGTTCTTGCAGAAGCTGTATGACGCAATTAAGGGCATGCCTGACGGCTTTGAGACTATGGTCGGCGAGCGTGGTCTCAAGGTCAGCAGGACTCCATGGCAATGCCTGGGTTCCTCTGAGGAACTACACTTGTCATATTAAGGATCATATATGCCGAGTTGATCTGCACCACGAGTAGACAATGTGTAGATCCTCAGAGGTTGTTTTTGTTGCAATGGCTTAAGGTGGTCATAATCAGGAAACTTTGATTTTTTATTTGTCTTCATTTATCTTAGCCTTTTATGTTGTTAGTTGCACATGCTGTAATCACCTCTTATAGGAGCCCCCTTAGCCCTCTTAATTTGCCTACACAATTCTCATGTTTTATTTTGTCCTTTGCAGCTGAGCGGCGGGGAGAAGCAGCGCGTTGCCATTGCACGAGCTTTTCTCAAGGCAAGATTACGCACTTGCTCGCACAAGATTGCCCCACTCCGGTCCTTGCTGAGGACGAGGTTGTGCTGCACTAGCGAGTGCTAGTGCTAGTGCTCACTTCAATCAACACCCTCTGCAAGCACCTTCAGCAGTGCGTTTGACCTCAAGACAGATAGGTGACACTTGTTCTGTGGCCATACAGGCTCCGCGGTTGCTCATCTGCGACGAGGCGACAAGTGCGCTGGACTCCCCTACAGAGGCCGCAATTCTGAATTCGCTCAAAGAGCTTGCCAAGGGCCGCACCTGCCTCTTCGTTGCGCATCGCCTCTCCACTATTATGCATTGCGACAAGATCATTGTGAGTCCCCATGCATCTAAGAGTTCCACATTCCCTTTTCTTGGTATGCTTGCTGCTTATCTTGGCAATCTCGGCATGTCACTGAAGCTTTTGGTCAGTTGAGCTACTTGCAGCTATTTATTGCTGCAGTATTGAGTATGATTGAGAATTTCTCAGGAGAGAATGGACTTCCTTCTGCTTGATCTGCTCTGGCAGGTGATGGAGGCGGGCGTAGTCGTGGAGCAGGGGACGCATCGGGAGCTACTCGTGCGCAACGGCACGTATGCACACATGTGGACGATGCAGGAGGCTGAGGAGCCCAGTGACCGCGAGCTCAACGGCACCGGCCTGAGCACCAGCGCCAATGGCCATGGTGCTGCAGCAGACGACCACGCTGCAGGCAACCATGACGGCTGGGCCTACGATAAGGACCTGGTGAACTTCCAGATCGAAAAGCAAGAGGAGCGCGTGGGCATTCGGGGTGCTGCCTCTGGGATGCGCATGGAAGACTACAGCGCCACCAGCGTTCGCGAAGCCGGTCGAGGCTCCGGGGCCCTTAATTGATTTGGGCAGTCTTGCGGACTTGCTAACGTCAAGATTCTTGATTGTGTGCATCAAGTACCAGTACTGAGTCTCCTCGAGACTAAGCACTACCCGCGTGCCTTCATCCTCTATTTATGACCCACGTACAAAAGATACTGAAGCTACAACAGTAGGATTTAATAAAGTCTGGCATCCTTTGACATGCTAGCTGTGTAACTGGCAGCGGTGCCAAGCATCTGATTTGGATTTAGTGGTCCTCTCATTGAGCTTGTGGGAGTGCCATCAATTCATACACCAACAACAGCCACTTAGAACTTGATTATGATGCATGCTCTTTTGTGGGCTTTGGTTGCTTCCTCAGTGGTATCTGGTGAAAATAGTAAGCGAGCACCTAGCACTGTGCTTGCGCAAGGTAGGCTGAGCACTTTGGGAGCTGGCAGGCAGCCCCATGTGTGATTGCCAGGCAACTGTAACACTGCTTGGCTGCTGCGACAGGAGTGCCACTTGTGTGTCAGGCTGCCCACTGGGCAGCCTGACCCTTGTCAATTCCAATTCTACTTTGGAGGACTCTTAAGTGATTCAGCTCGCAGAGACAAAGCTACCAAAATAGCCTGCACGAGTCACTGTTCAAAGTCCTGCATGACTGCGAACCCTTCAATAACTTTGAGATAAACTCTGAGATCTCTTTTGTTGCCAGTAGCTGCGATCAAGCCACATCAACATTTTACTACAATCTCCACATTTTACTAGTCTCCACAATTGTCCCACCGATTTCTTGGAGTCTGTGCTATTCTCAATCTTAGCAGCTATGCAACTGATGTCAGCCCAATGTTTCTCCATGACTGCTCAATTCCTCGCAGAATTTTGTGAAGCCGAAACGGTTATTGGACATGAAGCACCCCATTATATAAAAGCCTATGTCGGTAAAGATGGTGAGGATGATGGTGGTGGTGATAGTGATCATGCATGCACGTACGCCCCATGCAGGCCACGGATGGCCATGGCCGGGCCGCTTTGCCTGCAGCTGGCCGGCCATGGCCCACTCGGGCGGACGCCAGTCAGCCGGGTCGCGGCGCTCGCAGGCCCAGGCATTCCGCAAGTGCCTTGCCATACAGTCTTGCTCAGAGGCTTGCCGAGGCGCGGCTTCGCAAAGCCACATCGGCTGGGCGCAACCCATCAGAAGTGGCGCAGCCCACGTCGCGGCGGCTCAGCCTGCAGTGGAGTTGGACCATGACAGGCCTGACAATTCTGGCCGCCGCTTGTGGGCTCCTGCTGCTCCCGGCCTTGGGCTTGACAGAAGCCGGCACGACGAGGCCCGCCGGAAGCCGCGGCCCTGGCCAGCGAGCTTCCAGCTCTGCCATCACTCTCGCACTCCATCACCGGTCACTCGCAGACCACACTGTCTCTGTGCTGCCTGGCAGAGTGACTCCTTGAGCGTTTGGGCCTTGACAAGCACTTGCAGCCCAGTAGATGGAGGTCGAGCCAGGGCTTCATTCTTTTCTCACAGGCCCATTGGGAGGACAAGTACTATTTGTAGTCGCTGGTCCGCCTGCAGCCTGCAGGCATTGGGACCTGCAATGCTCCGTCAATTATACGACCGAGCATCGTGACTCATTTATGGTTGTGCAACAGGTTCTCTCAAGAAATCAATGTCAGCGGAGGATGCGGAAAGCAACTGGATGGGCTTCATGAGTTCGCGGAGAGGGTCCTCGCCTCCACACGCTCTCGGAGCAAGTATCTTCTCCGTGTTCTCGAGCACAGAGGAGCAAGCGTTACTAAGGTGAGCAAGTAGTCGCATGCAAGCTGCTAGCGCAACGTGTTACAAAGACCAACAAAACATAGCAACAGTCTGTGGCAGTATGTTCTTTATCAGTAGAAGTGATGATCTTGAAAGACAGCATTGTAGACTCACAATCGAGACCGAGCTTGATGGACGATATGCCGAGGTAGCTAGCAATGCAGGCATCGGTCTCGGTTGCTGTGTGGATGTTGTCACTCACCAAAGCCAACCAGGAACAAGGCAGACTACGAGCGACGAGCCGAGCGAAAGCCCTGCTCCAGGCCCGACTGACGTGGACTTGCATGGAGGAGTTGAGCAGAATGGGTAAGTATGCGCAGCTAGCAGGCTCTGCTACTCGTCAACACTAGCTCCTACCAGCAATGTCAATCAGCATGAGACCTTCAGAGGGGATCAGCTACTTTAGGAGGACGGAAGTAGGCTAGCAGTTGTGCAGGTTCGAAGGCGGTATGCTGGCTGCCAGCAAGTGGCAGTTAGCTGGAGGCTCTTGCACCTTACATGACTGTCAGGCAAGGATACTAATATGTCAGCTTTACGGAGCGCGAATGCCACAAAGTACGAGCATGTTGTGTAGTGCCTGCGCAGGTTGTACTGGGTCAAGATCAAGGTGGGATCCTTGAAGCAGACGATGCACGTGCAGATCGACACAGGCAGCGACCTGCTATGGGTGCAGTGCCTGCCATGCCTTGGCTGCCATGTCTCACCAGAGGTACGATAAGTTTTCAGTCAGAGACACACGATACTTGTGCTCGTATATCAGATTACAGATCTTTCTTGGCAGTTCGTGGGCACATCCAATGCACTTGCACGGACACATAAGGTCCTCAAGTTGTCGGCTCAATTGCGATGCGGCAAGTCAGACAGCGACCCCTAATTGACCATGAGATGTACTGACGAGGCAACTTAGACAGCAGGACTAAACCCTTACTGACTAAGAGATGTACTACAGGCACTCCCCTTTGCACCTCAGGTGTCCAGCTCCAACCACCGCATCAACTGTGACCTCTGCTCCCAGCTCAACCAGTCGGAGTGCAGCGGACCATATGCTGCCGGCTGTGGATACGCTTGCAGCCCTTTGAGCGCAGGAGGTGAGTGTGTAGTAGGATGCGGTGGTGACAACAAGAGGTGCAACTACGTCGCCATCTACGGTGATCGCAGCTACACCGCCGGCTGGCTTGTGGAGGACAAAGTGACTCTTGGTAACAGCGGCACCAAGCTGTCCGGCAGGGTCATATTTGGGTATGATGGAATCTGCACATCAAGGACAGATTGCCTTGGTTCTGTAAACTTGTCGCTTCAGCCTATACCAAGACAAACAGGCACTAGACCACAAGCTTGACAATGTATTACTGCTTAGACTCAGACCGTCCTTGCTACAATCTTAAGCACTGTCTTCGAGCCCATCAACTACAGCCTGTTCGAGTCAAATCATAGCAACCGAGCTCATTACGTCAATCATGACGACATTTCACGTGTGCTTGCATTAACAAGATGGAAAGAAGCTGGAGTCTGCATGTGGGTAGAGCACGGATCACACATCTGTCGCTGCAGGTGTGACGAGCACGAGAAGGGCAACGTGGCGCTGGCGCCCACCAACGGCCTCATGGGGCTGGGCAAGGGCAGCCTCTCGCTGCCGTCTCAGCTCAAGCAGCGCCAGGTGCTGCAGTCGAGCACGTTCTCGCACTGCCTGGGCGGCGAGGAAGGAGGCGGCACATTCACGTTCTACAACGGGAGCCCGTACCCTGGCGGCCTGCAGACGACACCTATTGGTACGGACCCCATGTAAGTTACTCAATGCTACATCGATTGAGATGCACCAATCCCTTGAACTATTATATACCTTTCGGGCTGGCCTCTCACAGCCACCGCCTCCTTCTGGACCAGCTTTGTACCTCTTCATTATACTGCACATACCCGGATACTTTGGAGTCACTGGGTTCTTGAGATTAAGTACATTGCTTCTGTAGTAGGGGTCAGGTTGCGATATAGCACTACTTATGTGGCACAAGCCACGGCCAATCGCGGTGCAGCCTGTACAATGTCAGTATTGAGCACATGAACGTGGCGGGCAACGACCTGCGCGTTGACTGGGGCGAGTACGTGCGCTCGTCGCCGGGGCAAGTTGGCGCTATCGTTGACAGCGGCACGACAGCCATTCTCCTGTCCCCAGCGGCCTATGCGGCCTTTGCCGACCAGGTGACGGCCTCCCAGCAAGATGGCTAGCTTGGGTCATCCTCCTGCACCGAGAAATCCAAGTTACAGTGTCAAACGTAAGCTCTGACGAAGCGGGGGCAAGGCACACGCAAGGACCTGACCTCTTGAGTGCACTGACCTCTGCCAATGCTTCATGATCGTAGTGCCAATGGGATCTGAAACTGAATTTGCTTCCTCGCAGATCAACCGGACTGTGAAGCTGCAGCGATTGAGCCAGGACCAGATCAATGAGCTGGCGGGAGCAGACGTGTCCAGCGTGCTTAATTTCTGCTACAACACCTCAACGTCAGGACACCAGCCATCCGCAAGTTTGTCTATTGGATAGCACTATCTTGAGCACCAACAGCAGCCCAAGCACTCATAATTTATGGCGCGAATGTGATAGAAATTACTGTCATGAAAGAAATGTTTGGTCCTCGAAAGGGCCCACCAATGCATCTAGTGCGCGATGGCAGCTCCGCAGGAACGATCGCAGACTATTTCCCCAACGCCACAGTCCACTTCAAGGATGCTGACTTGCAGCTCCTTCCGTCCAACTACTTGTGGATTTTTGTAAGTCTGGCGGCGGAGCCTGCTCACTTGCTAAACAGTTTCCAATGCTTCATCTCCTATTGTGCGTTGTGGCTGCTTCAGTGCGTGCAATGAATACTGCTATTCAGTCAGGCATGATGACAAAGACCGACGGACGTGTTGTCACCCGTCCTTCCTTAGTCATCCGACCAGGTGCCCATTGCCTGTATCGGTTGCTATGACTCAATGGCGCTGATTTCTGCCAACTTGACCATCTTTGGCGGTAAGTAACTTCTATGCTCAGTTACTGCCCGCCTCATTGACAAGAACTTCTTGGGATGTGTTAGTTCCAGATTTTAAGCAAGAAACAGTCTACTGGGTGCAACTCATACCCCTCAGGCATCCCAAATGCTCGTGTCTCCTGCAGATCTGGCTCTGCGCAATCATCTTGTGGTCTACGATCGGGACAACTGGAAGCTTGGCTTTGCACTACAGAACTGTTCGTACAAAGACCCCGGTCCCCGAACAATTGCTTATACTGAAAAGACCAGCACAATCAGGAAAATATTGACTCCGCTGAGGTGCACATTTCAGCAAAGAGTGAATGGAACCGCAGATAAGATGTACCGTTCAATTACAAGAAAGCATTCCCGGTTTTGCAGGTACGAGTGGTGCGCCACTGCTATAAACTACGGTGCAAGCAGAGCTTTCTGGTACTTTTCTTGAGCAAGAGCAGATGCAGAACAAATCACGAGCCAGCAGAAGGTCCAGCAGCGATCAGACTTCGATGTGCTTTGACCCACATTCCAGAAACCTGCTACCTCGCCTTAAGGCACCTTCTTCAGCATACAAGAAGGGAAGTGACTAGGCATGCATGCTCGAGAGCTTGCTGAGGACTTTGCAGATTTGTAGCAATAGAATATTTGAGGACCTGGCTGCCTTAGACGAATGTGGCATGTACGCTAAGATGCTAGGACCAATTTAATCTTGCACCTGTGTTCCTTGGGCTTTACAATTCAGTGGATTTGCAAGTGGCTCTCGCACCCCCTGCGCAATTCATTGCCTTGAAGTGGAGATAGCTCAGATTGTTGTCAAATATGGACGGCTAAAGCTTATGAGCCTAAATATGGTTGTCAAACCGCATGGCAGCACGATGCTTAAATAATTGCTGTCATGGCGTCCTCAAATGGGGGTTACGTGAGACGATGATGAGGTGGTCGCCGAAAGTACTTTCGGAGTGGCTCTAAGGAGGCCTCGACTTGCTCTCGATACTTCGAGTGGTACAGGGCTGCGCCTGCAACGCAGGCCACGGCTGTGACCAGGACCACATTCCTGATGTACCGGGACGTTGGCGTGCTGCCAGACCTCTCGTTCTTCACCTCCTTACTTGCTTTCCTCAAATTCTCAGTTGGGGCCTCGGAGAAGTCGAAGACCAACTTCAATGACTGCAGGTACACCACAACAAGGTGCCTTGTGGACTTGAGTATTTGATTATGTTACAACAGTATGATACGGTGCAAAGGTATTGAGATATGCAAAAGCCCGCCAATGCATGATGCTGTATGTCAGGTCGCAGCTTGATGATGAAGCTAAAGCTCTTGCATGCTCCCGGGCATCTCCTTCTACTGAATAGCTGGCATGCAGCCATCTTCTGCTTATTTTGAAAATAAATTAGAAGGCGAAGAGAGTCAAGTGCCGAGTACCTTAAGGCCTGTGGTGCGTGCAAAGCTTACTGCAGCAGAAAGATCTTCGTCCGAGTTGAGTAGCACCTTATCCTTCTCATCATCCTCATACTGAAGAGAAACGAAAGCAGGTCAGTGAGCTAGTGAAGCAGCGGACCTCAGAGTCAACTAAATCGTCTATACTATTTCAGTGATGCCACTTACCAGAACGGAGGGAGGATTGTCTGGGTCGAAATCACTTCCTAACCTCCCGGCAACGGCCACAACGAGCTCTGTCAAACTCTCTGTGCCTGCCACGTACACAAACGTGTAAACTTTGTCTCAGTCAAGAGGGTTGCAACGAATGTAGTACCACACCCTGCGCTAGAAAAGGCAGTAGTCTTCAAGAATATTTCTACTCCAATTTATGGAAAGTCCTACTTAGATTTCTTGCAGTCATGTCACTCCTACTCTTGTAGACATACATCAACATAAGTCAATGAAGACCAAGCTACTTGAGTGAGGTAAAATCACATCAAGTGGTTGAAGATCACATGCGCACCACAGGAGAAGCGATGCACACGCCCCTTCAGATCTTCCATCTTGAAAGAAAATACATGGTCAACCTGAGCACCTCCTCTCATCCCATTTGGATGCGATATCTCACTATCGTAGATACTGCAGATGGAGATGCAGTGATTATCAGGCTTCACTTCAGAGTAAAATATCATTGCAAGTCATTTGCCAACCCTACAAGGGTCAGCTGCCTGACATAGACTGTCTCCTGAAAAGGGAGCCAGTAGTCAATCAAACAATGTAGGCACCACAAGTAGCTAATGCCACCCTGACAGACTCTAAGGTATATTTGTCTTTTGTCTTATCTTAGCAGACCATGTCGCTAGTGTGTCGACTGACTAGAAGAAACATATCCCCTTGCTTACTGCACCTCTTAAGCTTGAACAATAACAGGTCATACTTTACCTGGTCTCATCCTCGTCCTCCGCTGCATCCAATGCCAGGGTGGAGTCCCAGAACTTCTGCATCATATTGTTTGCAGCTTCTGCTGCACTGCCAGCATTACCAACCTGCAAAAACAGCCGTTGGCAATGTAGCCCAACACAAGTCAGCTTGTGGCTCAGGCTAAGCTGGCGCCGGCTCCAAGCATACTCCTGGTGTGACGATTTGCAAAAGTCTAGGACGGCACTTACAGCAGTTGCAACAGCTCCATGAGTCAGCTGTATTACATCCACACACGTCACAACATTGCCATCTGTACAGCAGAGTAAACAAGTAATGGTGTTATCGATGCACCTCATGCGAACACGTCCATAAAGCAAACTTATCATGCAAGAGATGCAACATGAGCCCTTGTAGACAGGAATTACGAAGCATTTAGTAATCACCACGGCGGCTATGTCATTTTGTCTATGCAGTGTCACTGGACAACCATACCTCTGTCGACTATGGGCAGATGTAAGAACTTTCCGTCGTGCATGATGTGAAGCGCATCCACAACAGTTGTGTCCAGAGCAGCACACTCTGGACTTGCCGTCATCACCTACATATGCGGGAAGTTTCTCTTGAATTTGTAATCTGCACATTATTTCTCTTCTTAGAAATATATATGATACTTTGGCTATATCAAGCTCTGCACTCAGAGGCACAAGATCACTCACAGAGCAGGCAAGAATGGACTACACCACTTCTTGAGCAACATCACAACATCGATTCCCAAGAGGATAACCAAGCCCCATGACATGCTTGACTAAGAGAAACAAACAGTACCTGGCTTATTGGAGTTTCATCAGGTGACCGATTCATGGCTACCACACGAAGCAAAATATCCTTCGTCCTGTGTAGCATAGTGATCATTGTCTTAGTACAAGACACTGCTGAAACGTGTAGGAGTACTGTTGCTCTGCATGCCAGGGACTAAGCAAGCAATGAGATATCCTACGCGACTGACCTTCACCGACTTTATCCAGGTTCTTGCAGCACATCATGAAGATCAAATCAGCTGTATACTACATTCACACTCACGTGAGGATGCCCAAGGGCTTGCTGCTACTCTCGTTTGTGACGATGACGGCACTGCTTTTGGCTTCTTTCATCTGCTTGGCTGCAGCGAACACAGAATCTCCAGGAGTTGCAATAGCTACCCTGCACATCCCGTGATGCACATAGGTAATACAGAGATTGATCAGCAGCTGTGCTCAACATGCCTTCGCAAAACTTGCAGTGCAGACTACAATGCTGATGAGGAGCAATATGCACATTCCTATGCACCTACTTGACTGGCACGCCATTGGATCTTGACTGGCAACAGGTAGGCAGCATAGTCTGGCACACAGCTTACCTGCTCTGATCACCTACAAGGGTTGAGAGAGTAGGCCGGAACATCCTCTCACGAAGTGTATCAATGAAGGTTGATGGAGCTGCCATGACCACCCAGCCAATCCAGTCAATAAGTGACTGCAATTTCTACAGAGGTACCACGCTCTCACAATGTTGTCAAGAAGTCCCCCGCGAAGAGACGCTTCCTTTCTTCCACTAATTGCATGCCCACTCACATCACACTGCAGCTGCCAGAACTTGTACTTGTTGTAATACAGCAGGCTTGTCCTTGGGTCAATCTGCACACTGGGCGAGCAGAACCAGACCATTTCATGCCAGAGCATTGCGAGATAAACACACGTATAATTGTACCTGATATGGTGTTCCCAAATTCACGTTCCACGCCTTCCACAGCCGCAGCAATAGCGTTTCCCTTTTCTGCTGCTCTCTCCATGCGAGCAATAGCATCATATAGGCACTTTGTAATGTCCAGCAGTGCTACAACTTCATTGTTCTCTACCACCGGCAGATGTCTGAAGCGACCTGCAGGAGCAGATCTTGTTCAGTGAAAGTGCAAGGGCATCAGATACCAGCTTCCATCTGATAATCAAGTATGAAGGCTGTACCCAGTCCTGAGCCAATTAAGAAAGGGAATGTCTGACAACAAATGGCTTACCAGTGACCATTTTCTGCAGGGCTTCTACAGCAGATGTGTCAATGTTAACAAACAGGGGATTCCTAGTCATGACAGCTGACACAGGCGTGTCATCCACACTTCGTCCCTCTGCAATGACTCGAAGAGCTATATCCTGCAGTATTGCAAGATGGCAACAGTGTGAGAGGCCAGATGTGCACTGTGCATGTGCTCAAGTAACTAAGGCTTGGTTGAGAACCCTAAACAGCACTTATAGGCCAGACAAGCAGCTGAGGAGGACTATTAGCCAACAATGGATATCAAGCAGATCGAACGCTTGATGTTGGCTGCAAAAAATCTTGCCAAATGGAAAACTGCTAAGAACTTTGAAGTGTGAGTGTGCAAGTGTGCAGTTCAAGCAAAAGGACTGTGTATGTAGACGACCTTGTCGGTAACAATACCGCACAAGAGAGCATTCGAATCTGTCAAGAGAGCAGCATCCACTCTTCGAGCCGCCATGCGACGGCAAGCATCTGCTATGGTTGTTGTATCAGGAATTGTCAAAGCCTTTGATAGCTTGAGCCTCCTCACAGTCCGTTCCCCTGGTCTGTGTGTAGATTGTAAGCAAGAGAAGCAGTGAGTAACGGGGCAAAGGAAAGTGCTGACCATGGCTAGGTGGACTGCGATGTCCAATGAGGACCTCAACCTAGAATGGCCGCAGCTTCTTCTACTGCCAGAAGTCTATGCCATGCAATTCCACGTACCATGAGCTTGACAACTCTACTACGGAGTTGCTCAGTCACACCACTGTCTCCGAATGTGGATGTACCCCTATGGATATGCTATGTAGATTACGGATGATGATTGCCAGCTCACAAGGGCCATGACAACCATACACAAGGAAGGACAGAAAGTAGATGAGATGCTTCCACGAATCTCTCCTTGAACGCTACTTGAGCTCCAGCAAGTGTCTGCCTCCGTTCGATGGAAGAGTGGGAAGTGGACGAGCCAGGCATCCAGTGCTTGTGCCTACCTGCCATCGGCCCCCTTCTTCACGCCGTTACTGGCCTGGCTGCCCTTGCGGCGGGTGGTGGAGCCCTTCTTGGAGGGCGCGCGCCGGGGGCCGCCGACGGCGCCGGCGCCGCCACCGCCGCCGCCACCG
>WELB01000014.1:1059078-1069681 GCA_009602725.1 Spirogloea muscicola
CCCCCCCCCCCCCCCTCATTCCCCTCCGTCCGTACACCGACTCCGTCCGTACACTCCCCTGGTCTCCGCGGCTGCCCCCTCCCTCCTCCCGCAATTGGTCGGGCCCTCCACGTCGAATATTCCACGTGGACATCATGTTGAACCAATGACAACGCCGGCGCCGATCGGCGGCTGGGAGCACTCGGCGCGGGGATCCGAGATCGCGTCGAGATCTCGTTCCGGCCGCGTTTAGCTCGCCGTCCCGTCTGCGTCGAGATTGCGTCAGGACACATCTCCGGCGGCGCAGCTGGGAAAGCCACTTGGCTCCACCGGCGACGGCAGCGGCGGCGGCGGCGGCGGCGGCGGCGGCGGCGGCGGATGCGGCGGCGGTACCGGCTCCTGGTAACCGGCGCACGCGCCGGGCCTATATCGGGAGCGTCTAGGCACGTAGTGTCGCCGGTCTTGGCAGCGGGGCTCGCTGAGGCAGGCTGCCCCCGCAAGCCACCGCGGCCATGGCGGCGTCGTCGTCGTGCCCGGCGGGCGCGACGCTGGTGAACCGGACGTGCATTTGCCCGCCGGGCTTCTTCGCGCCGGCCTCCGGCGGCGGCGGCGCCTGCGCCGGCTTCCGGCCGCAGGAGGACGGGCAGTATGCGTCCGAGACGTCTGCCTCGGGCTTCACGCCCAACTTCACCATCAGGACGCTGGACGACTCCACGCACGTCCAGAACGTCTTCCTCATCTTCACGCTCTCGCTGCTCGGCGCCTGGACGCTCGCCTGCCTCTACCTCCGCTTCAAGCCCTTCACCGGCGTCTGGTTCCGCCTCCGCTGGATCGTCTCCCGCATCGACGTCGCCTTCGCCAAGCGCCACTACACCGTCAGCTGCACGGCCTCCATCCTCGCCCCGTGCCGTTCGTTATCATGCATCATTGTCTTTAGATGATGCAGTGTAAGGCTGGTGTGCAGCAGCGGTGGCGGCTTCGCCTCACTCGGTCCTGTGAAAGACGTAAAGGCCATGCAGCTGCTAGTTGATCATGGCCAGTCGGCTGCACGATTTGCTCTTAGAGAGAATGATTGACTTGTCAATGCATTGATAATGGCACCCCTGAAAACCTCACCACAACCCAGACTAGAAGCTGCAGCTCGTGAAGGGTGTCTGTGACAATGCTCGTCTCGATTTTTTCGTCGGGCGTCTTGCGGACAGCCCAGCTACTTGTCGAGCGGCATTGTATTGAACAGTCTGCTGATTCAGAAACATCTGCTCTTGTCAGGACGAGCAAAAATGTCAGGTCAAGAGAAAGACCGAGCTGGGCGGTATGCTGTCCATCGGTGCCTACATCTTCCTCGTCGGCATCTCGCTGGGGTGCACCCCTGACATTTAGCTAGTGACGACATCTCCCTTTCAATGTTGGCATACAAGCAGTGCCTCTCCTTTGCAAAGACGTATTGTGGCTAGTGATGGCACACTGCAAAATGTTGTTGAATACTGTAGAGTACCATGCAGCACCCATCCTTCCTGATGGGAGTCAACTCCATAGTCATTAGACTAATCAGGTTGCAAGGATACACTGAGTAGACTAAGCTTCTCAGACCCAGCAATTGCTAGCAGGAGTTACGCTGCTGTCAGCATTACGCAAGCCATCCAGTTGACAGGCTTCCTCAGTATCACCAAGCTACAGTGCTGATACTTCCCTGCGTTGTGGCTGCAGATTCTTCTACCAATTTGTGACAAAGAAGACTGTGACAGTTCAGAATCTGCTGCCCACCAATGGCAATGACATCATCAATATAAAGAACACACTTGACTACAATCTCACGACCATTGGCAACCTGAAATGCTCTCAGATTCAGGGGTTCAATAGCCTCACTGTGAGTACTGCTTCTGTTTGCTTTCTTGTCCGTCGCTATTGGTGGCTGAATGAGTCAGCTCCAGTTGGTCGGCTCCAAGCTGCATGGGTGCATCTACTATCCTCAATAATCTGCTACAAGCTGCAATGTTGAGTGGATGGGAAATCAAGCAGGGCTGACAGTGATCTCTGTTCCGGCTGCACTTGGGTTGCATTTAGTCTGGCGGGTCCGGCCTGGATAATCGAACACAGTCATTGCGTGAGATCGCACAGCTCACCTGCACCGACACCCCACGCGGCCCACGGACGAGGATTCTATGTACCGACTGCGTTTTTGCAAAAGACAATTACATCATCGCTTACCAATATGCTGACAGGCCTGACCTTGTGAGCACACCTTGCTTCCCGCACCACTAATAAAGAATGTTGAATAATTTCCTGCCATCAGATCTGGCAGGGAGTTTAAGTAAGAGCAAGATTGACTGATGAATTGCACCCGTTGAGGTTGCAATTCGTTGTTGACCTTTCGATCGAAAATCGATTTGATTGCTTCGGCTGGCTTCCATGTCTTGGCTTGAACATGACATGTCAAGGTGACTGGTACTCATCTGGTCCTGCACTCGATTGGTCAAATGATTACTGCAGGGGCTGGTAGCTACTGCTGTCGGCTTTGAGTTCTCCTTGCGCATTTCTGGCAACAAGAAGAAGAAGAAGCGGTCCAGCTATGCAACGGGTCAACTTCAGGGTGGCTCCAATGGCACTATTGCTCCAAATGCCACGCTGAGAGGTCCACAGTCCAATGTCATCGGGCTCAGGTCCACACTAACTCCCAATGCAAAGCATGCTATCTGATCTGCCTCAGCATCCTGGTTTGTTCATGTCAAGTAGTCATATAAAATACATGCATCAGTGTGGTTGGGAGGTACAATCTGCAAATGTCTGCTGACAATGTTATCATATCGAGCCACTTGAGGACAATATTACTTTGCTCGAGGAGTGCTTCACAAATTGCAACTAGGGAAGAGTTGCACGAGCCTATTCAATAACAACAATATGTGTGCTCATTTCCTTTTCTGGCTAAATCCTCTCACACCTCAATTGTGGTGTTCTATTGTTGAGTGCAGTCTTGTGCCCAGAAAGTTCAAGAGCGACCATGATCTTATGCTCATGCAGGTGACATTTCATGAGTTCACCTCTGGTTCCTACTCCACAACGACAGCAGAGCTCCAGGTGTGGATCTACGCAGCACAAGTTAGCGCTGGGCTGTGGCAAGTCTTATATCTGATCTCAGTGACCTTGGCTTCTTTTTTGGGCTGCCTTGAGCAGGAATTTCAACTTGCTTGCTGTCACTTGTATGTATACTTCTCAATCAGGATATATTCAGTGGAAATTTCGCTCGTCTGACATGTCTGCAGGCAGCCCTTGCCAACCGGACTGGAGTCTCTATTGCAATATCCACTGAAGTCCTTTCAGCCTACCTGGTGGAGACGGACCACCAGGCGTCGTTTGGAATCTGTAATGTCATCGATGCTCAGCGCTCAGCTTGCTCATGAAGTTTCGGCTATTCTTCTGAGTGCTACTGTTATGGTTTCCAAAGCCTCTGCTTTGTCATTTATGAAGTACGGGGCAGTTCTAAGACAATCTGCGTGCTGTGTTGGCAGTGACTTTACTATCCAGAATTGGAGGAATCTACTCGCTTGCCATGATCATATTCTACTGGTTTCTTTCCATGGTACTTTGCGCGCATGCAATATCTTCCATTCTTAGAAGTAGGAAATAGAATCAACCGCTGCTGTAGGGGAGTGATTAGCATTGTTGTAAGTAAACCATGTGGAAAGGTAGGAAGAGGTCACTATCTGCATCCTTGAGCCCTTTTTGATGCGTCTTGCAGTCAGAGATTTTCATCAAGTACCTGCGGTACGATGATAAGCTGCTCAATCGCCTCGAGGCAAGACGTATTGCTCGCGCTCGGTGGGACAAGGTGGGCGGGGCAATCAGCATGTTATTCACTTGACAGCCTCTCCTGCAGCATCTCATATAGGCATTGGTCCCATGCGATCACCTATTAACCATCGCACTACTTGTAGGGGTGACTGACGTAGATCACCAGTGAGCAAATGACTCAGGGACTCTCTCAGACAGAGGTCTGCTTGTCTTCTACAGATTCGGTTGTACGTGCGGTATGCCCAATTTGGGCGCATGCTTAGGACCATGCAAGGACCACCTCCGTTGAGCAGCGGACTTGATGGGGCGGAACCAATGACAGAAACCGTGGGGAGCATGCCCCACCCACACAGGACTCTTCCCCCAATGGCTGTTCCAAAGACCAAGAGGAGGTTTGGGTTGTCAACATGGTACCAGATAAAGAAACTGGAGAAGCATGTCTCTGCGGTGAGGTTCTCGATGCTTCAGAGCTTTTGCAGTCTTTCCACCAGTGTGAAGGGGTTGAGCATAACCTGTTATGAGGCGCAAGAAGTGTCTATGTGCAGCTATGTGCTATCATTCTTATTTACTAGTCTTCCCTTTGGGAGAGCCTGCAGCAAGTTGCCAAGGAAGAGGAGGCAGCCTATCAGAAGAAAGTGATGGAGGAGGAAGCAGGTGGAGCCGCAGACCTGGAGGAAGGCCAGGATGTAGCGGCACCTATGCCCATCAAGGTGGGTGGTGCTAAGCTCCTCGCTGCCCCGCACGCAAAGCACAGAAAGCTCAGGGGCCAGCACAATATCTAAGTCAAGTCTCATTGCCAGTGTTTGGTTACTACTTGTCTTATCTGCTACTCTCCTTATTTCAAGAATTTGAAGGTGTACTCCAAGGAAAGTCCTCACCTGGACATAAAGTATGTCTGTGCAGGCAGGAGAGATACACAAGAGCAGGGCCAGGCACCCAGCCGCTCATCCGCCTGATCTCATCAGGATACCATCGGAGCCAGCCCCTGGCTTGCACGACAGTGAGTTGTCTCTAAACGGAGACACGGAGGACACGGCAAAGCCACACTTGGATAGAACGGTGTCCGAGGAACAGGAGCTGATACAGCAGCAGCATGAGACCTTTGGCAAGAAGGTGCATACAGCAGCGCTGCCTATCAGGTCGACAAAGCATTACTATGCTTCACTGTCAGGTCAGAATGGTATGAGGTACTTCTGATAGCTGACATGGCCTTGCCGTGTGGACTATTGCAGGTCCTTCATGGCCTGACCGAGCCTGTGCACCTCTTCCAGCAGTTCTCGGGGCAGCTCAGCCACCTGAGGCCGCCGCATGTCAATCTTCCAGGTCTGCTGCCTGATCCTGTTGGCCCCAAGCGGCCCAAGAAGAAGAGGAAGATCCCAAAGCGGGATGAGCGCTTGGGGAGTGCATCCGAGCACAGGGGAATGATTGTGCGAACGTACAAGAAGCCCTCGTGGCTAGTGAACGCGGAGCTCTTGCCCTCTGTTCCAGGTAAAGTGCCAGTCCCAGCCCCTACTTCTGCCATCGCTTCCTTACATTCAAGTTGTTTGTTGAGCTTGATTCTGAGATTTCGTCATGACTTATCGTTTGCTGTCAGCCCTCGGACCTCGAGCTAACCTGATTCTTACATGACTGGTCCAGAGCCGCCTGCTGACTCGGAGTCTGACGATGAGAAGGAGCCCGACACTATTGCCCTTTACAACTACATGCAAGTAAGAGCATCACGTCCTGCTACCTTGTGGCATGTTGTCTATGGCTTTGAGTGAACAGCCCTCATTCCAGGCTGCCTTCTTACTGTAGCCTGGCTGCCAAGCAAACCACATGTAATCGAAATAGTTCCTAAACAAAACCCTCGTCTTGCAGGACATGTACGATTACCATGAGAGGCTGAGGGGTGACTTCCTCGCGATGCAGTCTATGCTGGAAAATGTGGTGCAGCGGTTCCGCCCACATTCTGACCTTTGACACCCTTTTAGCAGGACACCCTTTGGTTCTGTTTGATGCAAGAATGTGCACAGTCGGAGTAGGTGTAGCAATTCGTGCTTATTTATCAGCTCTTAGTTTGCCTACGTATGCTGCCTGTGCTTTTAGAATATGGATCTTTCAAGGGGGACTTAGAACAACAGCTGCTTGAGTTTGTCAATAGAAATGGTGTACTACAAGCTCCCGACTGGTGCATTGAGTGATCTCAAGTTATTTAGCCAAGCCAAGCAATTACCAGTGGGACAATAGGATGCTTGAAGTCCACTGTGCAGGATGGTGTCTGGTCTTACTCTCACCTTCACGCCATCAAAAAGCTGGACTTTCAAGTGCTTTGAGTTGCTACTTGCAAGTTAAGTCTGTGAAAGTGGAAATATCATGCATCTTATGTAAAGGAAGGTCCGAGCGGTGGCCGAGCAGAGGGCTTGCATCAGCAGGCTTAACTGCTGGCAGACATGGGCAACAGGACACGTTCTCTCATCAGAAGGCGTGGCTGGGGTAGCCGTGAATGTGTTCTTGATAGAATAAAAGAATGCCGGTGCAACTTCTTGCACTTTGTCCTGTTGTCTCTCATGACTTTGTTATGGATGCATTGGTATCAGGAAGTGTGGCTGGGGTAGCTGTGAATGTGTTCCTGAAAAAATAAGAAATGACGAGGTGCATCTTCTTGCACTTTGTCCTAGCGGGTCATGACTTTGTTATGGGTTACGTGGGATTCCTTCACTGATGGTATCAGGAAAGGAAAGGCCTACCGCAGTAACTAAGAGGGTGACTACCAGGTTGTAAGGGAAGAGTGTGCTCAGCATGAGCACAGTGGGAGCCGTAGGATGGCCAAGGCTAAGAGCTGCACAGCTATCTGCACGGTGGTATGACCTGCCAAACCAAAGCAGCACACGATATTGTCAGTTGATGGTGTTGCCTGCAGGCCAGCTCGCTCTATTGCACCTCCGTACTCTTCAATGCAGACTATTTTGGCCTAGTCTTTCTAAATTGGAGATGCGCATCAGCCTGTGTGTGCTTGGGTAGAAGATAGTGTGACCCAGCCTCTGATGCAATCCTGCACGTATGCAGCTGGGTGTCCTGACGCAAGTGCTTTCTGGGTTTCGTAGTGCTTGTTGCACTTGATGCATGGTTAAGAACTGCCCCTACTGGCATCTTGTTCTGCACAATGAAGTTGTGTGTGTGTTAGCACCACAGGACACCACAGGGTTGGCGAGAGTATTCACCTTTCCAAGTCGTCGCGACCTTGACAAATCGTTGCCGTCTCATGGTCCGCACCTTCCTTGCTAGGCTCACAACGTCAGTGTGCCTCGCGCCCAACTCTGCACGCTTGGCCTCCAGCACGAGGCTCATCTCGTCCAATAGCTCCTGCTTTCGGGCGTCACCTGTCATCAAGGAGCCGAGGCGCACCAGGAGGCGGCCCGAGCATGCATTCCGGTGGCCGCGCTCCTCTGCTTGGAGTTGCAAGACGCTTCGAATGACACTCTCCTCTTCTTGGAAGCACTCCTGGCCCTGCAGCGACCGGCGCAGGGCCTCGAGCAAGCGCTGCGTCTCCGTATGCCCGCTGCCCAGGACCTGCTTGGCGATGGCGATGCTCTCGCGCAGCAGCGGCTCCGCCTCCTCGTGGCGCTGCTGCTCGTTGTAAAGCTCCGCGAGCTTTGCCAGAGTGCGGGCCAGCTGGAGGTCGCCCGGCGAGCTGGCGATGGCAACGGTCCTATGGATGCGCAAGGCAGACTTGAGCAGCTGCTCTATCTCAGTCCACCGCAAGTCGCCGATGCGCATGAGCAGGTCGGCATAGTCACGGTACGCGCTCGCTGTGAGGCTGTGCTCGCGCCCGAGCTTGGCTTCGCGGATCTTCACCACCTGGCAGAACAGGTCCTCTGCCTCCACGAAGCTGGGCTGGCCGAGATGCTTGAGCACATTGGCGAGGCCGTCGAGCGCAAACGCAGTGATGGGGTGGCCGACACCGAAGGCGGCCTCGGAGATGCGCCTCGCGTCGCGCGCCTTCGTTTCGGCCTCGGCAAGACGGCCCTGCGATGCCAGCGTGGCCGCCAGTGTGGAGAGGCAGATGCCGATCTCAGGGCTGCGTGGGCTGAGCAGCTCCTCACGGATGGTCAGGCCCTCGCTCGCGTACTTCTCCGCCTCCGCATGCCGGCCGACTGTCTCGAGCACGATTGCCAACAGAACCAGCGGCGTGGCACTGAACAGCCGGCCTTGTTTTGACGACGTCGAGCGCCGGATGCTGAGCGCCCGCAGCGCGAGGTCCTCTGCCTCGCTGTGCTTCCCCTGGTTGTGGCAGAGCTCCGCCAGCAGGTTGAGTGTTGTGGCGACCAGACTGTGCTTCTTCCCAAAGCGCCGCTCGCGGATGTCGAGCGCCTCCTTGCACATCTCCTCCGCTTCGCCGTACTTGCCGCTGTTACGGAGCTGGCTGGCGAGCGTCATCAGCGACTGGCTCACGAGCTGCGCGGAGTTTGCAGCCGTCTGCCGCTTGCGCCGCAGCTTCAGCGCGCGGCGGCTCAGCTGCTCCGCCTCCGTGTATCGCCCGAGCAGGCCCAGCATCCACGACCTTCGCTCGAACACTGATGCGCAGACACCTGGGTAGGCCTGCAGCCGGTGCTCAGCAGCCCAAGCAAGGCGGTCGGCGACCTCCAAGGCGCCTGAGTACTGCCGCAGCACGACGCTGAGGAACTTCATGAGCCGCAGCGCAGGGCCCTCCACGAACCTTGCCAGCAGGTCATCGGGGAGCTTGAGCACAGGGGGGCGAGACCGGCAGCCGAGAGCAGCATGGATGGCGTTGTCGAAGTGCTCCGGGTGCGTCTCCACGCAGGCGCTCGAGGTGCAGAGGCTGGCCACCATGGCGACGCCAGCCTCGGCGCCGCCCTTGGCCTTGCCGTACTCCTGCACCAAGCGGTGGAAGATGAGGGAGCTGTCGCGCTTGGCGCGCCTTGCCATGCCGTAGTGCACCAGCAGCCGCACCGCCTCGTCTGTCGCGGCCGAGTTCTGGCGGTCGGTCGCCGCTCCCACCCGGCCATAGCTGGTGCCCGGCCTGTGCCCGCCGCTGGCATCCGCCACCACCTCCACCGCTTCCGTGCAACATCCTAGAGAATGATGCTGCAGCTCGTCAATCGTAGTGGCAGAGGTCCATGGATCCCTACAAGCAACATCCTCCGGAGTAGCTTCCTCGTCTTGTCTTGCTCGAGTTTGAGCTCTGGGAGTCTCCTGTCTCGCAGTGAGCTGCCGCGTCAGCCGCATGCTGGGGAGCACCGCTGCCGCCTCGGCCAGCAGCCGGACCGGGATGGGCGCATCTGCGAACCAGCCCGCAGCATGCGCCATATCGACAGCCAGTTCCCTGTGCGCCGCAGCAAAGTTGGCGTCCGTCCGCAGCAGCTCGACACTCGCATCGATGAGGCGCACGAGGTTGGGATGCGTCCGGAACACGGGGTCCCTCGGCTCGGCGGCGAACGTCTGCGAGCCCTCGGCTTCCATTCGTTGCAGCAGGTGCGATGGCAGCATGGAACCGTGAGCGAGCTGCCGCCGGCAGAACGCAAGGCTGAGCGTCAGGTACCCCAGCCTCCCGGCGAGGTCCTCCGCAGCCTCTAGCTCCTCGCTGCCGAGCTCCTCCTTGCCAACTAGCAGCGCCATGGCGTCGCAGTGAGCCAGCACATCGAGCGCGAGCTCCGGGAAGTTGGACACGCCGCTGAGGCGCGTCGTCACGAGCACGTGGCACGTCTCGCCCGACGGCAGCATCTCCGCCAGCGCAGCGTCGTCGTGCTCCAGGTTGTCGAGGACCAGTAATGTGGGCTCGCCGTCGGCCTCGAGCGCCCGCCGCACGGCGCCCACGTTACGCTTCTCCGCGTCGCAGCCCGGCAGCGGCGGCCGCAGGGAACATGGCCCCCCACTGGCCGCCGCTGTCGCTGCTCCTTCCTCTCCCACCTCTACTGGGGAGAGCTCGACGCCCAGCGGCGCGGCGAGGCCGAGGAAGGCGGCGGCGAGGCGGGCGCCGGAGGCGTCGAGCCAGAGGATGCGGGCGTAGGCGCGGCGGTGGCGGTGCACGTACTCGAGGGCCAGCTGGGTCTTTCCGACGCCGAAGAGGCCGGAGACGGCGGCGCGGCCGTCGCGGCTCAGCAGGCGGCGCAGGCGCTCCAGCTGCGGCGCGCGGCCGACGAACTCGACGTTGCGCGGGAACGGCGTCGTGTCGACGGCGGCCATGGCCGGCGGCGGCCGGCCGAGGCGCTCGCAGGCCGCGCGCACCGCCGCGTCGATGCACAGGTCCCAGCTCCCGCCGTGGTCGCTCAGCTTGTCCATGGTGAGCTCGGCCACGCGGGCGACATCCCGCCGCCACGCCGCCTCGTCGCCGCCGTAGCGCTCCCACAGGCGGCCGCCGCCGCCGTCGCGCCACGGCCCCGCTGCCGCCGCCACGATGGCGTCGGCGTCCACGTCGCTGGCGCGCAGGCCCACGACGATGGGCAGCGCGCAGCCGCGGTCCAGGAAGACCTCCAGCTCGCGCATGCAGTAGCCGCTGGCGAAGAAGCCGCGGGAGAGGACGACGACGCCGAGGCGCGCGGCGGCGGCTGCGGCGGCCATGGCGCCCGGCGCGTGGTCGCCGGGCGCCAGCGAGCGCGCGTCCAGGAACACGGCCAGGCGCTGGCGGCGCAGCTCGCGCGCCAGGAAGGTGCAGAAGTCCAGCTTCGTGTCGGGCCCACGGTGGCACAGGAACACGTCGTACGGGGGCGCCGCTTTTTTTTTTTTTTTTTTTTTTTTTTTTTTTTTTTTTTTTTTTTTTTTTTTTTTTTTTTTTTTTTTTTTTTTTTTTTTTTTTTTTTTTTTTTTTTTTTTTTTTTTTTTTTTTTTTTTTTTT